>JASAMY010002904.1:0-36876 GCA_030248085.1 Paralinhomoeus sp. GSCO2_6 | reverse complement strand
ATTTGGTGATGATAGACCCATGTAGCAATGTAGCAGGTTTGAAAGTTGACCCTTTGCACGAATGCGCAGCGATTGGCGGCGACAAGCGTTCGACAACAGGATTTTGATCCTGTTCTTGGACTATCTGCCCAGTCGAGATAGCGCACCCGTTCTCTTCTTTGGCTCCAGTAGAGTTGGGCGCCTACTTTTTCAAACTATTTTTTATTAAAATACACTCTTTAAAACAATACATCGCCGTCTCTATCTTATTTTTAAACACACGGTCGTAATCGTAAGGTCATAGTCGTAAATCGGAGTCGTAAGCCTGTATTTTGTTGAGTCAACCTGCAATAGATAATCAAACATTTGTTGTGAATCAATTACCACAAGACGATCTGTTTTACATCGCATTATTCCTGCGACGCCTAGGTTTTGCTTACGGTAGGTTTCGCTTTGCCTGTTACGTTGAACTGTACAGCTCTTGATTTTTTGTCACTGGATATCCGAAAATTGATCACCATCCTACACCATTTTTTATATCCAAAAATTAGCTAAGTTGACCAAGAAACGAAGAAATTATTGGCTCGCGAGTCCGGAGGAAAAAACTTCAACTCAACTTTAAACTTTGTTTTTTGACGACAACCACCTGACACAGCACAATGGCCGTTAACTGGATCACAAGATCACAGGGCAGCGCCGTATACATAACAATGGGCGTTGTTCTGCCGCGAGGCAATGTGGGCCCTCACCTGGCACTGATTTCGGGCCGAAGCCACGGTACAGCCCGAGACCGGAGCAATTGTTGGTTAACTCCTTGCCCAAGGGGGTTGCCGTTGTTTCGCCCAGCAAGGAATCGAACCTCCGACCTCGCGGTCAGGAATTCAACGCCTTACGGACTACGCCACAGTCCCGAGGAAAAACTACACAAATTGAATTGGCACTGTCAAGTTTTGACTACAAAAATTCAGTCACCACTTCGGTATCTATGTAATATGTAGTTGTACTAGCTAATCAAGCTTGAAGCAGCCTCCAATATCGCCTACGGTTGAAAGTTGCGATCCTTAGGGGCAGGGCACTATTTGGGGATTCTCATTTGCACATCCCTGTGCTACTTGGTCTCACTCCAACGTACACGTATAGCTCGATTGATTTTCCTTCAGCATTTTTGCACAATCTGTCAATTGCTACATATCTAGGTATGTACTCGCATCATTGCACTCTCGCTAATAGCACGGCTTCTCTTGGCTATAGTTAGTTGACCTAGAGTGGGTCGAACATAGCGTAGCGCTAGTTGCATGCTATGTACTATGTATGGTACCTGTGTACTATTCGCGTGTGTGGAATTCAGCACTTTGATTTGCGCGCAAGCTAGGTATATACAACACTCCCACTTCACTTCAATTTCGATTTCAATGCCTTAACGCCCCGGCACCATTTCCAGCTTTCTCATGCTGTCATGGAGAAGGCGTGGAGGGGGCACGTGCCTTTTCCCAGGTGTGTCCCTTACGTGCCTCCCCCTTAGCTGTGTGGCTAATGAGGCATGTACGGGTATTTGCGCAGAGCGCGCCGTTGCAAGTTCAGCCAGGCGGAAACAGATATCGTGTGTTCTCGCGACCGTGTCACAATGGGCACCGCGCTCCGGCCTGGCCAATTACCCGGGCGAAAGCGCTTCCGGAGTTTCGGACGGCGGCGCTAAGTAACGCAATTCCGTCGGTGTCCGGCCGTGCGCGCGCGTTTGACAACGCCGATTAGCCAAAGCACTCGTTGGCGCCCAGGTCGCGTCGCCGTGCCGCCCTGATCCGGCTCCGCTCTCGTCGTCAGTGCTGAGGCACGACGACGAGTTGCAGCGCCCACCCCCCCCCCCCCTCATCTCGACGACTCCCCCCGCGCACAGCCGCGCAGAAGCGAAACTCATATTGGCCTTGACACTGACGCGGCGGCAGGAGCGCCTCCCCGGCCAGGGACGAACATTAGCGCTAATTGTGGGGACTCGTCGTCGACGCCGGCCAGCCGGGCATGCCCGAGGCCCTGCCGAGCAGGGCCGCAGCGGCCGGCACACCGAGGAGGGCCATGGCAGACGGAGCTGGCCAAGCCGGTATCCTTCGTCCTGACCAACGTGCACGATCCCTGTAAACGTCGCGCCGCCGCCCAGCCTACCAGGTGTCGTTTCTTCCACCCTCTCCCAACTGGAGCGATCCGTAATGGACGCTATCCAGCGACATGTAACTAACAACGGTGTTTTTTGCATGCGTGGGTTGCCTGTTTCAGTTTGTCATCCACGCATTGCAAACAATGGTTCCTCCACTAGCGGTACTACTGTAGCTACCGTCAGAGCGGAATAACTTCAGCAACAAAAAAATAGACGATTCACGTTGAAACCACGTGGCCCATATTCCGCATCCGTTCAAGTTCATGTTTTATTTGACCGTTAGCTACAAGTTTTGCACCGTAATACGCTAGAAAAATTATTGCCTTCAGCAAAATAGAAATGTAGGCAAGCATTCCGCTGCCGACTGTTTTAGCTATAGCTATCAGTAATGTTTTGTTCTTGTGTCTGTTGATGTTCAGCCAGAGGGTGTCTGATCCGTCGAGAGATCATGATGAGTCTATTCCCGTCAGCTTAGTGCTCTCGCAGTTAGTTAGTGCCCTATAGTTAGTGATAGTCGACCGTCTGAGTGGCACCTTTGCAGTGCGGATGACGTCGCCGTATCCTAGGCGATTCCATCCGGTCCATACACTTCCGGAATCCGGATTGTGCGACGCACGATCAATAATAGTCGCTTGATTGCTGTGGTGCGCACTTCTGACGCGAGTGTCAATGCAGAAATATCCACGGACATTTTCCGCGCGCGTAAATTCTACCTGTCTATGTATTTCTCCGTCATGCCGCTCGATTCGACTGTCCTCGCGCCGAGAGCGCAGTGGGACTAATTGAGAGTCGGAGCGGCCATTTTCTGGCCAATCAACGCGTGCGCGCGCTCGCGGGCGAGCGAGCCGCCTAATTTCCCGTCGCCGGATAAAGTTTCAGCGCGCTCTCTCTCTCGCTGGCGCATCTGCCCGCCGCTGGCTGGGGCGAGAGCTAAAGCGGCCATTTCGGCGCTGCGACTCCTCGGCGCAATCGAATCGCCTCGAGAGCGCGGCCGAGGCGGCTTGATTACTGCGGCGGAGGCGACCTCTGCCGTCGCGCCAGCCCTCCCCCCCCCCAGGCTTTTCACGAGCAAGACAGTGGCCACTGTCCCGTCGAGGATGGCGCACCGCCTCTTCGGGTGTCCCGAATTCGTGCGCCGGGCCCTCTGAAATCCGGCCCCGCTCCTTCCTCGGTGGCGCCCTCGGAATGAATCTCTGAGCCGATCCAAAAAGGCGTCGGGTGCGGGTGCGGGGCGGGCATGCGCGAGGGGCGCGGCGCGCGCCGTCGAGTCGGAATCATGAACGCCGTGCATCTGATCCTCTACGTTCTGGCCAACGTCTCAGACGGACGCGAGCTCCTAGCGAGAACCGTTGCATGCATATTTATTTCCCGTCGTAAACTGGTTTGCACTGGTGGGATGATGAGGGGAAAAATTAGGTTGGGGAAGGTCTCCGATCTGCAGGTGCGGTGGCTGGATGACTTGCTGACTGCCCCGTTCGAATAACTTCGCCGGATGCTTGAAGACTGCTGCTAGACGTAAGACTTTTGCGCTATGTATGAGAACAATGACAATGACACAATTTCAACAGCTGGTGCACCCAACAATGCGGGGCGTTTCTTCTTCAGAGTCCGCGATCCAGTGCTACAGCTGCATGAACCTGGGCGGCCTGAGCGAGGAGACGCTCCGCAACGAGCCCTACACGGCGCTCTATCGCCTGCCAGACGAATTCACCGAACGCTGCACGCAGCAGAAGCTCGACACGGCCCAGCTCAAGACCAAGCGCTGCAACTCGGGCGTCTGCATGACGCTCAGGAGTCAGATGACGCCGGGTGGGCGCGAACGCACCTGCACGCAGGCTCGAACGAACCGGCATCCACGCACCGTCGCGCACGCACGCGCAGGCACGCACAGTCACTCACGAACGCACGCCTGGCATTGGGCAGCGTATGGCCTAGTGGTAAAGAATCGGCCTCTTGCGCGCAAGGTCCTGGGTTCGATTCTTGACGGACCCACTAGACTGATGACTTCCCTTTCGATGGATTTTCTCGTGCCATCGCTGTTCTAGATTACAGATAGCGTTCTTCCGAAAGTCTTTGGCTACCTAGTCAGGCGGGTCTAGACAAAGGCGTCAATGCCGCGTCATGGGTACGGGTATGCTATATGAGCCACTGACAACAAAAACCCCTGGCGTTGTTGCAGTGCGCACGCTGTTCACCTACCTGCGCGGCTGCATGGAGGACGTGCTCAACTACAACGCGAGCGTGCTGTCGCGCCGGCCGGGCAACCGCGAGGGCTGCTTCTTCGTCACGATGCGCGACCTCTTCAAGCGCGGACCCTTCTTCGAGGCCGACTTCGGTCTCAACACCTGCCTACAGTACCTCCTCTGTCCCTGCACGCAGCCCCTCTGCAACGGCGCCTCCGCCAGCGGCAGGCGAACTCCCGCGGCCGCTGTCCCCATGCGTCCGTTGGGACTGCCAGCGCTGCTGTGGCTTCTTCTTTGGCTAATGGCCGCCCTCTTCGAGAGGTGACGACGCGAAGCCCCCCACTCGGACTCGGTGCCTGCCTACAGAAATGTGACACACACACACGCGGACGCGGGGCGGCGGACGCGTCTGGGCGCATCACGGTCATGTAAACCATGCGTCCCGATCCAGACAAGGGCCAGTGATGACTCCTTCGCCGGAGCAGAGCCTTTCATATTATTATTCTTGTTATCAGTGATAAAATCGGTGTTGGAAGCTCGCTTTCGAAGGCGTTTCGTGCGCGCCACACGCCTCGCTGTTGATGTAAGCGCGTTTGCGAAGCCTATCGTATACAGGGTGGCCCGCCGATCCGTATCCAACTTTAATCGCTCGCCATTCCATGGTCCGGCGGTCGATTTTCCCAAAATTTTAACACGTGGTGCTGCAAACCTTTACTTAGATATGTGCAAAGGTTGAGCAGTTTCTAAAACAAAATAAAAAAGTTATGTACAATTACTGTAACCTACACCGTTTTTACGGTAACGCGCAAAACTAGTTTGTTTTTTAGTGCGCCGTTATGGCTGAAAGTTCGCCTCTCTCTCTTGAGCAAAGAGTTAGTGCTGTTAAAGTTTATTACGAGACGAAAAATGCCCGGGAAACGGTCAGACGTCTGTCGAAACTGTTTCCGGAGTGGAAAACCTGCAACCACAAATCGGTGCTGCAAATCGTCAAGAGATTTGCAGAAACTGGCTCTCTCGCGGAAAGAAAGCGGCAACTTTCGAAGCCTGCGATAGAAAACGCGTTCGCCCACCTCAACGCTTAGTTCTGCTCGAGAATCTGTTGTTCTGTCTCAGAGCGCTGTGAAAAATGCATCGCTGTAGGCGGCGGAAACTTTGAAAACCGGTGGCTAGGCGTATGAGCAAATATAAGGTTATTCGCTGGGCAGATTTTAATGAAACTTTGTACATATCTAAGTAAAGGTTTGCAGCACCACGTGTTAAAATTTTGGGAAAATCGACCGCCGGACCAAGGAATGGCGAGCGATTAAAGTTGGATACGGATCGGCGGGCCACCCTGTATATACACTGTGACTGTTGCTGTACGTGTTTGTGTGCGTATAGTGTAACGCGGATACTTTTGTAATAAACAGACCTTATTTCGTTTTTATGCTGACCAAAGGAGCCATTCGCAAGCAAAAACCATATGCAGTAAACTTTGAAGGATCGCTCAATCGCCCAACGTCAATCTCCGATTGATGCTGCCAAATTAAATTGATATCCGCGACTACCACCCTCTGCGATGTTGATGCCTTGATAGATTGATAAATTAAACTGGTATCTGAACACACTTTTACAAATTCAAGCGCAAGTAATGCCGACTGCGCTTGCGTGTGTGCCCTTCAAAAGTTCAAAAGCATCACATGGCGCACTGCATCTTATTCTCGCAGAAACAACAAGCTAATGTGACGTAGCCAGGGGGTGGGGGAGGGGGGGGGGCGGCGAAACCCCCCCCAATTTAATTTGAACGACGCAAAAACGACAGTAGGTTGTCATTGTGACCTTTTCGTCTTGCCTCACTATTTCCAACATCTCAAGTTCGCAAAAACAAATACAATTCTATTGAAAATTACAGATAAAAATTCCAGACAAATTTCACGGGACAAAATTTCGCTCTTTTAAGAATCCTGGCTACGTCACCGGTTAAGTGAACGCTGCGCGTGCGTGAACCGTAGACAAAAAGACAAAAAAAAACAAAAAAAACGCAACAAGCCGCGAGCAGCCACGCTAGTCACCCCGCGCGGAATGATGGAACCGGCGTCAGCATTGGCGGGACGGCGGTAAAATCAAATTGAAACGCGCGACGCAATAGAATGAAAATCGCAAGCAATTGACTATTGGGGCGATTACTGTAGATACAGGGCCAAATGGCAGTGCCTCCGAAACCCACCTAGGGCATACACTATTCTTTTTCCAAATTTTTTTTTACAATTAAATTTTTTCACAATTTCACAATTAAAACAGTAGAAATACCGTAAAATCTACATGGTCAGCTTCCTGGGAGGTAATTGTCTATTTTAGGCGCTATTGCATTGCCCTAGGCGAAACGGGGCCGCACCAGCCCACCTAACATCCTCACGCGCCTTTTCAATCCCGCACAGGCCTGAGCTCGAGCCTGAAAGGCCTCAGCCAGCCCAGTGCAGCCTCAGTTCTTGGCGCCTTTGATGCCTAGTTTCTCGAGGCAGCGGGCCAAACCTTCCTCCTCGTAGGTGCGCTTCGCTATCCAGAAATCCGCGTCCCTGTGAAGTGAACACATCACAGCGCGACATAAACATAATGCAGCCCCCAATGACGGACGGAACCATGTACATGTCATGTAACCGGGGTTTGAGTGGCGACGGCGGCGGCATCCGGACAAAATCCTGGACAGGGGCCGTAACATAATTTAGCACCAAAATAGCGTGTAAATACGTACATTTGATCGATAGTGTCTAAATTGTGTTTTTCGTCTTCACAAACACACCTATAATACAGGAAGCGGGGAAGTGGAGACTATAGACCTTCTGACCACGAGAACCCTCCCCCACCCCGCACCTCCCAAAACCGATTCCCACCTACGAACCCAGTCTTGCCTGGACTGAGCCGGAAAAGCACGCACGCACGCACGCACATACAGTACCTGTCACGCATGAGGTGCGCCAACACGGCGCCTCCCAGGAAGACCATGTGCTTGCGTCTGGGCGGCGCCTCGATGCGCACTTTGAACTTCTGCAAAGAATGCGCTGTGGAGCCAGCGGTAAGAAAAAAAACAACAATTAAAAATTTTGTTAAGTTGACAAATATGACCGGTTCTTGTCACGACCAAAGGACGCAAATATCGTGCCGAAAATACCATATTAACTTTCCGCATCACGTGAAAATGCTTTTATTCTGCTTGAAAAGGCTTTCATTATTACAGAGAGCTTGTCACGGATTTCAAACACCGATTACATTCCGCGTACCACCATAACATAGCCTGCGAACTTTCTTTACAAATTCGCAAAACGCCGTGTGCCATGATACGTTACGTACCTGAAAAGCGTCGGTGTTGCCTTTGAGCACTCGGTCGAGGTATAGCTGCTTGAGTTCCCTCTCCATGCGACTGGGCAGGCCGGGGTACATGGTACTGCCGCCGCTCAGCACGATGTGCTTGTAGAAGTCCAGACGCGTGTCTGCCAACAACGTCAACATGGCTCGCACGCACGCACGCACGCACGCACGCACGCACGCACACAGGTATGGTAGAAGGTCCACCCCCAGCGAGAGGCCGAGGTGCCCCCCCCAAACACTCCGAAACTCAATTTTTTGTTCTTCTCTTTGTTTCTCGATGTGATTTGTTAGTTTCTTACCCCCCCCCCCCCGGGGGGAAAACACTGAACTGAACAGGTGAAAAAACACTGAAAAAGACGAGAAAGTACACAACTTTCTATAATTGCAGACAAGTTGAAAAACTTCAGGAAAATTCTGGGGGGGGGGGAGGGCTGGGTAGGGGTAAAACTCCGGCCGGGGTGGGGGGGGGGGGGGCAACCCCCCAGTTACATGTATGGGGGCGTCCATATTCCTGGGGTCGAGGGGGGGGGGGTCCAGAAAGACGGTGTCCGCACCGATGTCCGAAGACTGTATGACGTTGAATAGAAGCTCTGAGACGCCAGCGCCCTCGACGTCGACCAGATGGGGCTGGAAGAGCACTTCGGGCGCCTCGAAACGCTCAGCGCCCAACTTCACCGTACGGCCGTCGGGCAGCTGAGGAAAAAGGCAGACTCTGCTCTTCGTGGAGGCGAGAAGACGTACACAGAGAGGTGTGACTGACTGGGCAGGGGACAGCATAGGTGTAACCGGGAATTGGACCTGGGGGGGAGGGTTCGGGCACTTTCTGGGGGGGTGGTGGGGGGGGGTGGAAAATCTGGAGGAGGGGGGGGGGGGGTCTGGGAAGGAAAAAAATAGGCACTTTTTGGTTGATTTTTAGTCAAAAATACACTGTAAAAACCCTAAAATAGGCACTTTTTAGTCAAAATACACTGTAAATAACCCAATATAGGTACTTTTTGGGCGATTTTTGCTCAAAAGCACCATACAAAACACATTACCATTTTCAGTTTCAAATTTCTGGGGGGGGGGGTTGGGGGGGGGCGTGGGTAGGGTCAAAACCAGCAAGTGGGGGGGAGGGAAACCCGCCCCCCCAAACCCCCCCCCCCCAGTTACAGGTATGGGGGACAGGTAAAGGTGAGTGACCTCCTCCCACACACACACACACACACACAGACACACACACACACACAGACACAGACACACACACACACACAACGGACCAGCCCGTGCCTACCATCCCCAGAATCGGTAGCACGTCACCAATTGAGGAGATGGGGGGAGTGAACGTGGTCAGCAGCCGCGCACGCACGCACGCACCGTGAAGGGCTGCACTAGGACGGTGGTGTCTAGCGCGAGCCGCTGCTCCTGCTCGACGTCGTAGGCGACGTAGCAGAGTTTCTCCTTCATCTGTCGCACCGTCTCGAAGTCGGCCGAGTGGTTGAACGCGTAGCCGCGCAGCAGCAGCAACTGTACACGCACACGCACCGTGTGCGCGTGCGTGCGTGCGTGCGTGCGTACGTTCGCCTGCGCGTCACCTTGATGAGATAGCGCGTGATGTCTCGGCCCGCGAGGTCGAGTCGGCGCGTGAGATGCGGCAAGGCGAAGCCTTCGTAGACGGGACAGATGTGCGTGACGCCGTCCCCGCTGTCCACCACCACCCCCGTGAGCAAGCCCTGCGCGTACAGCGTCAGCACAGCCTGAAGAAAAGGGTGGGTTGACGATGACCATTGACAAACACGTGTCGCTCGAGCGGCAAGCACGCACGCACCATCTATCAGGCGCGGCAATATATGTACGTACACGCACGCACGGTGCACACGAACCCCACCCCCAGGGGCGGACCCTCTCGCTAAAGCCGTTTGGAATGTGCACTAATGAGTCGCTGCCCATAGGTGGGCTCAGGGGTGGTCTAGCCCCTAAAGCGTGTCCTCATTTTGCCTCGTGTCCTCATCGTGTCCTCATCGTGTCCTCACTGAACTCGATCCGCGGTGGTTTTACGCCGAAATACCCTTCTTTGTTGGTTTGTTTGGAGCGCGAAATTTGTGATAAGCTTATTGGGGCAGAAGCTGTTTGAAACCGTTCCATCGCGATTCGATGCGCACCGCGTGAAATCTGGTAAAAACTGGTATTAGAATAAAACAACGGTTTGCGACATTGCGACATTTGTTAAGTGCATTTGAGAATGTGTATGTGCTTGGAGAGGAAGGTTCTGTAGATGGATCCACGAAGTGAGCGGCGCTCGCAGCTTTTTCGTCAACGAATTCAAAAGTGTGTCTCGGAGGAAGGTTCTGTAGATGGATCCACGAAGTGAGCGGCGCTCGCAGCTTTTTCGCCAACGAATTCAAAAGTGTGTCTCGGAGGAAGGTTCTGTAGATGGATCCACGAAGTGAGCGGCGCTCGCAGCTTTTTCGCCAACGAATTCAAAAGTGTGTCTCGGAGGAAGGTTCTGTAGATGGATCCACGAAGTGAGCCGCGCTCGCAGCTTTTTCGCCAACGAATTCAAAAGTGTGTCTCGGAGGAAGGTTCTGTAGATGGATCCACGAAGTGAGCCGCGCTCGCAGCTTTTTCGCCAACGAATTCAAAAGTGTGTCTCGGAGGAAGGAAGGTTCAGGTGCGACTACAGAAGCTGGGGCACTATCCAAGGGAGAGCCTGGTGGGTCCTTTCTGAAACATGGTTATTCGCTAATATAATTGTGCGTCCTTTAGGGGCGACGCCACTGTCAAGGGCATGCACAGAGAGTGCAAACTCGGGTGTACTGCTCCATATGTCACGTCCATTTGTGCATTGCCGGAGGATGCTTTGAACGCTTCCATGAACAGGACCATTATCTATTCAACGACCCACAGATCCCTTCTGGATCGAAAATTCACAAGAAACAAAAGTACTAATCTGTTCCATAGTCATTCCGTAATCAGCTTCTGTAGTAGGTTCCATAAATGTTGAATTTTGATCGTGATTGTGAGATCCATCGTGAGATCATTCTGTGCTTGTGCTCATCAGTGTGCGTCTTTCTCGAAATGCACCACAGGGTCGTCATCACCAACTGTTCCAACACCTCATTCCTCATAAGAAGTGTTTGGTACATTTTAGCAAAGTTCTGCAAAGAAGGAGAGTTGGTGGTTTTAGAAAAAACCAAAAAACCAATTTTTTCAAAATCTGGAAAAAGCTTAAAATTGCATTTTGCCAAATTCAGAAGGGTTTTGCAAAAAAAAAAATTTTCAGAAGGGGTTTTATTTTTCAAACCGGTTTTTAAGGAAAAACGATGAGGACACGATGAGGACATGAGGCTACTCATATATGAGTGAGGACACGCTTTAGGGGCTAGGGGGGTTCACCTCCCCCCTGGCTATGGCCGTCCCGCTTTTTTGCGGGAGCGACCCCCCCCCCCTGGCCATCGCCATCCTGGAGAACTTGCGGGAAACCCTCTCTCAATATTAAAAAAAATGGGCAAAGATGCGTGTTTTTGTTTCTTTTTCAGTGTAGTATGACCCAAAAACGCCTGAAAAGTGGTATTTAGACCTTATTTTGACCCATTTTAGACCAAAACGTACCCATTTTACACGTTATTATGGTGCAAAATCCTCCACTTAAACCACCCCTCCTCCAAAATTCTCGATCCCGGTCATTTTATCCGGGATGGCTCTAGACCCCCCCCCCCCTCGAAACCCCCAGACACCCCCCCCCCTGGCTTTTGGACCAATCTACACCTATGTCGCTGCCCTCCCCAGCGTTCATTTTTCTGCATCAAGCACTAATCCTTGTGAAACGGCTTGCACCTTCTTTTGGGCTTCGAGACCGAATTTGGCCTTCCCGCAAGTCCATTGTTGGGCTACCACCTTTTTTGGGCAAATTCCGTCGTCTACAACACCCATCCCAATTACATACCTGTAAGCGGGTCTGGAAGAATGCGCGGGGGGGGGGGGTGTCTGGAGCAAAATAGCCAAATTCTGAGGGGGGGGGGGTGTATGGAGCCAACAGTGGGAGTTTTTTTACTTATACTGGTACTTTTTGGTAATGGGTATAAATAGCGTCTAAATAGTGTTATGTGTTTAAAGGTAAAAAGCACTGAAAAACACGAACATTTACTCACTTTCATCGTTTTAGACATGGTGAAAATACTTTAGGAAAATTCTGGTGAGGTCGTGGGACGTTTAGTGGGTGTTGAAAAAATAGTAGGGGCCCCAAAGCCCGCCCCCCCCCCAGTTACAGGTATGCCCAATTATTCAACTACTCACCCTTGCTTGCAACAAACAACGAATCTTCCCAATTTTTCGTCAGCCTCTCCTACTGACCTGTACAGCCACGTATACGCTGTGGAAGCCGTAGTGCTCGAACATGACTTCGAGCAGTCGCCGCTTGTTGGCGAGCGGGTTGAGCGGCGGCTCGGTGAGCATCAGCTTGCAGTCCTTGGGATCGATGTCGAGCTTGTCCGGCCCGAACGTGTGGTCCCACAGGTGGCCCATGTCCTCCCAGTTGCGCACCACGCCATTCTCCATGGGGTAGGACACGTCGAGCATCTGACGCAGCTCCGCGCACTCGTCGCCCACCATCAGATCCTGAGAGCAGGGAGAATCGATGATAGGATATAGATAGCCTGGGCTGAGCTGTGACAAAACAGCATCACAGAGCACACACGCACGCAAAGTATGATAAAAACTCGGTTGCATAAAACACGCAAAAAAAATCTTGATTTGAGAAGGTTTGTGGTAATGTGGTTGCGACAGAGGGAATGCAAATTCATGACTTGGGTAACCAAAACGCACAAACGCAAAATCAAATAACAAAATAACCTTAATCTGATGCCTCGTGCCCTTGACAGACGACCGAATTATGGGCCGGCCCACAACGGCTGGGAAAATGTGCTCGGGAAAGTTGGCACCGGCGTAGCCGCACTTGACAAACTAAACAATAAAAATAATAAATACATAGGTACATTGTATATTGAATTCGTAGTAATCTTGGTTCAGTCAAAATTTTTTGCAAAAACAAAAAAAAAATGCCAGACCCCGGTGCCGTTGTCAACGACGATCACCTTGTTGCCTTGACTGTCCATCTTTCAACGAATTTCCTGACAAAAATAGTATGGCAAAAATATTGAAAATGTTCTAAAAAAACAGTGACTAATAAAATTCTTTAGTAAAGAGGGGCAGAAGCATGTTTGCGAGTGTGAAAGATGGCAGAGACAGTACTTTGTTTTTTTACTGTGGTTTGTTACATCGAAACTTTCTGCCGCAGGCGCATAGCGCATTTTGTACGCATCTTTTTTGACAATTTTTGGCAACGTTTGTTGTTGTTGTTGTTGTTGTTGTTGTTGTTGGATTAGGGGCAACGCTAGGAGACCGTCAATGGCCCATATAGCATACCCATGACGCCTTTCTGTCTAGGGCCGCGTAATTAGCCAAAGACCTTCGGAAGAACGCCATCTATAATCTAGGAACAGAGATGGCACGAGAAAATCCATCGAAAGGGAACTCCTCAGTTTAGAGTGGGTCCATCAAGAACCGAACCCAGGACCTTGCGCGCAAGAGGCCGTTTCTTTACCACTAGTTCATACGCTGCCCTTGGCAACAACGTTTACTGTGGCAGCACGCAACGCGCGGAGAACGCACTGGTGTTTACAGCCCAGCTATATTTGTGCCGTATACAAGTGTGGGTTCGGTTGGCATTGCTCGTTTCAACCCGTTCGCACACTCAAGCGCCGCGCTCAAGTACCCCGCATTCTTCCTCGACTGTCATCCGTGTGGTCCTGTGATGCCTCAAGCTCTTCCCATGGCTGGATTGGCCATTTGTCTTGCGGTCGCACTCTCCGCAGTTGCGTTGGCTACCACCCCACGTCAACGGGTTTGGCGGCTACTCACCGCTCTTGGTGCGCGCTGTCTGGAGCGGAGGTTGGGGCCGGGGTGAGCTGTGTGGCCGCGCTTGCAGCTGAAGCGGACGGAGGCGGCGACAGGACGCGCTGTCCCCCTCCCCACTACATCCTCTGCTCGGATGGCAAGTGTATTTCGAAGAGCTGCCTTTGCGACGGCACCCAGGACTGTTCGGACGCTGCGGATGAAGACCCGGACCAATGCTGTGCGTTGTCCGATTGTCGTCCCTTTTCGGAGGACCGACGTCGTTGTGCGCGCTTCAGACGTACATTGGTTGGTACAGTGTTCCTCCGACGCATACGAGTGCATGAACGACACCGTGGCCGCCACGAGGGGACTAGTCGAAGGGACGGGACTCTATCGGCCAATGCTACGGCCACTCTGCGTGAAGCGGAAGTGGCTCTGCGACGGCGATCGGGACTGTCCACACGGCGACGACGAGGCGGACTGCGTAAGCCAGCCAAAGCGTCCCCCAGCAGCACAGAACCTATAGCCCCCGCCCCCCCCCCTTTGCCGGAGGTCTTGGCCTAATCAAAAACCGCCACGCGGGAGTTTTGGCCTAAAAAGGTTAGTTTCTCCGGCGAGACAAAAGAAGGGAGGGGGGGGAGGTTCCGGCTTGTGCAACGCCGACCGCAAGAACCGCAGATGCGCGTTACCACGGAGGGCCCGGAGTTGCAAGGAGCTGACGACGACCGCGACGCCGCAAGACGAAACACTGACCCGACGGACGCTGCTGCCGTGACGCGGCGGCCAACAGTCGGCCCAATCCAACTGCTGAGCGGCCCAGCCGGCGGATCGACCGAGTCGGATAAACATTCATACTTTGATTGGGGCGTAAGCCCGTGGTCAACTTTGGTCGCAATCGTACGTGCAAACCGGAAGTACAAAATTAAGTTCAATTTTAAACAGTTTTGTGATTTCTTTAAAGTACTTCTACAGTTGCGATAACCGATGGTCTCCAAACTCTGACTGGACATAAGCCGACCCCTCTCCTGGAGCCCCAGGTCGTGTAGTGTGTGTGTGCGTGGCGCGGGCGCGATTAGTTTCTTCTGACGTGACTCGGCGCCCAGAAGAACGTGCTTTCCCCCCTCAAGAAGGAGGCGTTGTGGACTGCGGCAAGGCAGAGGGACGCGTGGGGCACCAGCGTCGTCTGGGCGACAGCGCAAGGGCGTGAGGAGCGTGGCGTGCACACAGCTTGACGTGTTTGAGCTTGAACCTTCAGGACCTTCAGTCTCGGCGTGCGTCGTGGAAGTCTGCTTGTCTGCCTGTCTGCCATGTGGGTTGATCGACGTTCGTCTCCCGGCGCCTGGTGGACCCTATCCCCTCGGGGCCACGTCCGCCAGCGTCGCGAGTGCGTTAACTGTCACGACCAGTAACCCTTATTAGGCAAGGCAAACCTTTCCTTCCTCTGGTAGACAGGTGCCTGAGTCTACAGGTGTCGACGCACCTTGCTGAGCAGAGCAGACTGAGGAAAGAGTCCCCACTTCTCTTGAGGAGTGCGGGATTTCAGTAGCCACTGCCAGCGTCGCAGGACGAGGTGTCAGAGGCGCCCTAGTGAAAGAGGGGCCCTTGACATCACAGAAGGCGAGTCGTCGCAGCACCACTGTAATTCTTTCTGTGTGTAGCGCGTGTTTGATGTACAGGTGTTGTGCTCCATTTATCTTGGAAAATCCAAGATTTTTCGGCCCCTGGGGGTGGGGGTGGAGTGCAGAATTTGCGAAATTGCTTTTTGCTCAGCCCAGCCCAGGGGAAGCGTAGACGGAGTCGAGGGTGTGTGGGTACCGTCCCCGTTTTAATTTCGTCGTGATCCGCGTGGAAATGTCGCAGGACGGAGACGCGACATTGACAGCGACGCCGACGCCGGCAGGCGCGGCAGGGCAGGCGCCGACAGACGGGGGCAGCCAAAGTGCTGCGGATGTGGCCGTTGGGTAGCCGTGGCAGAGATGGTCGAGTGTATGACCGGCGGCTGCCAGAGCGTGTTCTGCGATGCGTGCGTCCAGCGACAACCAGCACTCCCTTCTGCCGCCAATGCCGAGACGATGGGACGCTGCGACTTGATGCGACGACGGCCGTGGTCGAACCCTGGCGAGAGGCGGTCGATGGCCTGGCCAACCAGTTCACCAGCCAGCTTGGCGACATGAAGTGCGACTTGCAGTTTGCACAAAAACTATCGATGAACAGTGCATGCACTGGTGGTCTGCAGTAGTACTGCACGCCACCTGCCAAGCGCAATGGCGAAAATACAAACAAGTCAACTGGACCTCTTTATTCAAACCCCCTTTAGTTTGCAATGACCCCCATTATTTTGCAGTGACTCTCTTTATGTTGCAATGGTCCTCGATAAATAAGGGGGGGGGGACACCCATTATTTTGCACGACACCGGCAGCGTCGCCTTCTTCGCAGTGAGCATCGCTTGCTGGCTGTGTTGCGCTGCAGCCTCACGTGAACTACTCTCAATGCCAAGAACTCGGCACGAATTTGCAGAGATGGAACAAACGTGCGTAGCATTACACATGGTACATATTGGATAGTGTAAACACATCCGCAGCGAAAGGAGCACGGCGTGTAGTCAGTCACTGGTGTGTAAAAGTGCTGCGCGTCAGAGCAGCAGACACGAACGCACTCAAGCGCAGACTCAAACGCATCCGTTGCCTCAACCCGTAAGGAGGTCGCATAAGAAACCCAAACAGCCCAGTTTTAGTACACGACTCGTTCTCACAGAAATGGACGTAACGATAACCGTACTATTCGTGCAGTTGTTTGCGCGGACGACTGGGCAGTCACTTTTTGAGCCCTGCGTTAAGGCTACCATTCCACCCCATAAAGGTAAGGTAACGGCAATTTTTTCTGTCCATCGTAATCGCATGGTCTGCCGGTCCGTCCATTCGTCCGTTCGTTGTTACCATCTGGAATGGCTTGACGGATCGGTCTGAAATTTTCTCGGGCATTCTTCGGACAAGGCTGCAAATATTTCCAAATTCCAAATCCAGGAGCAAAATTTTGAGCTCGAATCAAGGAAAACACCGGCTTAAAGAAGGATAGGTTAGGACTTGGATCTTTCCAAATCCGAAAGCACATCTCAGTCAAATCTGGGAAAACATACGGTTAAGCATAGGAGCCAGACGTTTCCAAATTCAACAGGAAATATTCGGGGTCAAATTGGGGGAGAACGCGTGGTTCAGGATAGGACCCGGATGGTTCCAAGTCAGGGAGCAAAATTCCTGGGTCAAATCTGGGAAACGCATGGTTTAGGAGTAGCCCCCTGGCGTTTCCGTTCCTCGCAAACACGGCTCCTTCAGGCAAGGTGCATTGCGCCAATGAGGGATTCGTCGCTGGAGGTTCCCCGGCGCATCCATACTCCTGGCCTTGGGCCGTGCAGCTGAGAACGCTGTCCAGGAGGCACGTTTGCGGAGGCACGCTCATCAACAGGCGATGGGCGCTCACCGCCGCCCACTGCTTCCAGAAGGGCAACGGACTCGATAGACGGTCGGTGGGGGCGGTTTTAATAAAATAAAAAAAACTTTTCATTTTTAAAAGTTGTTTTGTTTTTTGTTTTTTTTTTAACTGGAAATATTTTTTAATTAAAAAAAAAATTGTCAAAAACTTTCAAAAAGTGCTAAAAAATAGGCAAAAACGACCGTTTTAGTGCGTTTAAGCCGTATATATATGTACCTACTTAGTAGCAGCCTGAATGAGCTAAATAACCATAATTAGCACTATTGGAGGTGTTCTGGAGGCTGTCAAGCCAAGTCTGGATAGTCATAGTCGTAGTCGGATTCAATAAAAAACCTATCAGTAGTAAAAAGTTGATTAAAATGCACATTAAACGGCTTTATGCCTTAGTTGGCTGTTATTCACACTCTACTAGGCTAAACCATCTTCTGGAACATTTATTTAACGTCCAAAACGGTCTCTGAGATTGAGAACATTTAACAAAAAAACCCAATTTTTTTTTAATTAAAAAAAATTAAATTTTTATTTACCCAAGCCTGCGCATGCATGCACGGTTACCTATGTTGTTGGTTTGGGGGCGACTCTAGGAAACCTTTGAAAGGCCCATATAGAATACCCCAAAGCAACGTTCACTCTTAGAGCTCCTCGAAGCGTCCAGAGGCATGGCACAGCCCCAGGACATCTTTTAGAGAGAGCTCTCGAATCTGCTGGGGAGTGGCGTACGCCATACCCCACAGTCTGAGGCGCAACACCGCGAGGGCGTCGCACTGCCCTAGAAAGTGAAGACACGTTTCGTCCTCCACCCTGCACTTGAGACACACTTGGCTGTCGGCGAGGCCGATGCGCCGAAAGTGCGCATTGAGATAGTGGCCTGAAAGCACACCGCACACTACACGTGTCACAGTACGCGGCAGCTTGAGAGCTCTCCTGGACAGGTCCTTTGACGGGCCCGCGATCAGTTCCTTGGCCTGTCGGCAAGACTGGAGAGCATTTATTCGAGCCGTAGGAGGGTGTATAATTATAGGCGGGGGCTAATAAACTCAAGGTGCTCTTGGGTTGGGAAGGTGTATAATTATATGGAGGCTAATTATAAAGGGGCTAAATATAGGGTTTACGGTATACGGGGTGGGCCACGGTGCCGGAGTCAACTTTGCTCGGTCGACAGTCGCTTCCACGTTGGAAAATCTTCTTGAAATTTTAACATGTTATAAATCAAACCTGTGTCTAGTTACATGCAAAGTTTCTGCATTTTTCTTCATCGTGCGAAAAAGTTTTGACTTTGTGTAGATTGCCTTGCGGTTTTTCCGTTAGTGAATACTGTAAGGCGCCTTACCAAATTGTCTTTTTGTGCCAAAAATGGGGAAAGGTAAAGCGCTTTCTGAGTTGTGCTCGCTAAATGCCAGAGCACGCTGACTTGTGCTCGAAGAGTTGCCGTTCCGTCGCGGACCGCTGTAAAAAATGCATCGCTGTCGATGGTGGGCACTTTGTGATTTTGTGTAGACGCGAGTAAAAGTCTATTCGCTTGGCCGATTTGGCTAAAACTTTGCGCGTATCTAGATAAAGGTTTGAGATATAACATGTCGAAATTTCAAGAAGATTGCCCAACGTGGAAGCGAGTGGCGAGCGATCAAATTGGCTCCGGCACCGTGGCCCACCCTCTATGATGTACATGGTGAACTCCAACCAAGTTCAGCGATTTTGAAGTCGTCGCGGGCAAGCACGTGATAGGCTGGAGATCGGGGCCCGCCGAGCAGGTGCGCCGACCAAGAGGGGTCTTCCTGCACCCCGAATTCAACGAGGACAACGAGGACTACGCAAATGATCTTGCGCTCGTCCACCTGACGAGTGACCTCGATTGGGACGCATTTGTGCAGCCAGCATGCATCGATGATGGGTGCGTGAGTTCTATACAGGGTGGACCACCCACCGCTAACTTGCGACGCGTGATCACAAATTCTCGGCTGTTCCCCAGACCCCAATCGAATTTTTTTGACATTTCGGATTCTTATGTACCTAGATACATAGGGTATGTGCAAATTTTCAGTTCATTCGACCGATCCGGTCAACTGTTACGGTGAAACATTGAAGACGGCTTATTACAAAGTGCCAATCATAACTGTCGACTCGCTTGGTGTACCTTTTATGTAGCTTAGCAATTTTAGAGCAATTGTCGGCGTCAAAGTCCAATATGCAAACGCGTTCTCAATGGCTTCCTTGAGGTGTTCAACATAGTACGTTGTAGGGTAGGCGTCTTTCAATATATTCGCTGGGGGAGGGCATAGTCAAAACATCACCGCGGGGTGGTGCATGCACGTCGCTTTTTGCGCGCGAAAGTGAAAAAAAAAACACAGAACGCACGCGCACACGTAGGTACGTCTGCATGAGAATATGGCTCAGACACTCGCAACGTTCTTGGATCAAGTCGGTTCTCACCACAGACCCCAGTTACATACTTTGACACAAGGTGCGACAGGAGGGCGGGAGATCCGGGGACTGACTATTCTTGTTCTACCTGGATCTGTTTGTTCCATACCTAACCCTATCTGACTGTTCAGGTACAGGTACATGTACATGTGGCACAATACCATACCCGAACATACAAAGAACGCAAGGAAGCCTTACTGGACTGTATTTTGCGCGTAAGCAGGAACTGATGCGTACCGAGACCGATCTTGAAATTAATCGTTGATCACCATTATCGCTTAACCGATATTTTTTTGGTAATCACAGAAACATCACAAACCGAGATACATTGTATTGTTTTTGTTTGCATTGGGATTGCTTACGTTCAGATCGAAACCTATTCCCAGTCACTGCACAGTGGTGGGATGGGGCGCAACCCGCAGGCTGCACAACATTAGCGGTGACCATATCAGCGGAAGTCTGATGCAGGCGACACTGCCAGTTATAGCCAACGAGGAGTGTCAGAGAGCTTGGAAGTGGGTTTTGTCTGGCAGTGAACAGCAGACCCATGCCAAGCGGCACTCCACTCTAGAGCCGCACACAACGTGCGGGTGCCCAGCAACAGTGTCTGCACCCAAAGCAACTGCTCTGGGACCTGTGGCGGCGACTCCGGGGGAGGTCTCTTCTGCGAAATCGACGGCCTTTGGCGTTTGTATGGAGCTGTCTCCTATGGAGAGGCATCCTGCAATACCAGACTGCCCAACGTCTTCGTGAAAGTCCCAGAGTATAGAGACTGGATCAGGGAGTGCCTGCTCGACCAGAGAAAGTGTGGCAAGTCCAAAGAACGTAAGTGCAATGGGGGGTGGGGGGAGGAGCTGACACACTGATGGCCGGGAGTGTCCAATCGCCCAGGTCTGTGCCCAGTCAGTGAGGTCTTCAGTGACCAAATCATCGATCGCCTAAAGTTGGACAGAAACCGTCTGGAGCTGCACTGGAGCCAGAGAAATGGCACCCAGGTGGACGCTGGTGGTTGGGCGACCGTTTACTGCATGCCTGGGCTGGTTCTACCAGATGCAACGGACCAGCAAAAGTTGTACTGCCACAAGGACTCTGCTGGAGCAAGCTGGTCCACAGGCTACAGCTGCAAGGAACTGATGATGCCGACTGCTACTACTGAGGACAGCGACTGCTGCAGTTGCGGCGGTGGTGGCACATTAAAATCAGTATCATCATCAACAACAACAACAACAACAACAACAACAACAACAACAACAACAACAACAACAACAACAACAACAACAACAACAACAACAACAACAACAACAACAACAACATCAACCTGCATTCCGGCCACTCCTGGTTCTGCAACTCGCACTCGCACAGGTACGTCCAAGTCTAATTTGTTCGACGACTGGATCTATTGCTTGAAAGTCGTAGGCACATTGGTTTACGTGTGATAATGGCTGCGTCTCGAGCAGCCGTGTTTGAGCACGCAGTTCCACTAGTGCAGGCGTCATCTATATCACGGGTGGCACGGGGGGGGGGGGGGGGGCCGCCGCCCCCCCCCCCCCCGCCCCCCTGTTTCTCCTAGGTTCTTGTCTCTTTTTCTTTTTTTTCCTTCTTTGCTTTCCCCCTCCCCCTACTCTCCCCCCCCCCCCCCCCCCCCCCCCCCCCCCCCCCTTCCGTTCTGTGTGGACGCGAACGGCAACGCCAGCAGAGCCGTCTTCGAGTTCGAGCCGGTGCGGGAGGGGGTCATGCGGTTCATCAAGGGCCGCAAGGTCATGCGGTTCGTCAAGAGCCGCATCAGCCTCAACGACGCCAGGCTCGGCCACGTGTCGGTCGGCATCTCCGGCAGCCTCTTCGTCGGCCTCGGATCCGACGGCGAGCAAAACCTTCGTAGCAGCGAGATGAGCGACGGTTCCAGCGAGTTCGACTACAAGTTCAGCAGCATGCCAGGGGCCGCTGTCAGGGGGGCCGCTGCGGTGGCCGTTGGTGGGTGACCAACTCTGTTTGGTAGTGTTCTAATGGCGTTATCAGCTGCCCAGACTGTTTGTTCTCACTTGCAGCGTACTCAGCTCATAGACAAACACCACATGAACGTAATATTCATTTAATAAAGCTGTTCAGTGCAGTACGGATAGGCATGTGCATGTCTGTTGACGTAATGGATGTGATTTTTTGAACAAATTAAAAAATTATTTGGAACATTTTAATTACCGTAAACCCTATAATTAGCCCCCCGGGGGCTAATTTTTTAGATCGAGCGCTAGGAGGGTGTATAATTGTAGGGGGGGGGGGGCTAATTATTGGGGGGGGCTAATAAACTGGAAGGGTCGAGGTGTGGGAAGCTTTGGTGGAAAAAAGGCGCGTGGAGGCGATTTTTAAGGGAAAATGATGCTGCGCACACACGTTGGTAGTGGTACACTCTAACACACTCTCACACAGTCTTACATGCACATACATGTACATACATACACATACGCGACCATACATACACCTAGACATGGAAAATTGCGCCTTTCAGACGATGGTACATTTAGGGAGGGGGCTTAATTATAGGGGGGGGGGCTAATAAACTCAAAGTGGTCTTAGGAGGATGTATAATTATAGGGGGGGGGCTAATTATAGGGTTTACGGTATTAAAAATTAAATAAATAATTATTCAAACTTTTTAACAGTTAAAAATTAAAAAAAATTACTGATGAGAATTTTTGGTGACATTGCAATACACAGTTGTAATCAGTATAATGTACTTGCGTCGCGTACACAGAAATTTCAAAGAAAAATTTCAAAGACAACAAGAAGACTATGGCTAGTGCTACAACAGCAGGCTGATTCTAGACGACTCGACGCCAAGGGCTCGGGTCTACGTGTGTGGCGGCATAGCGGTCAACTCTATAGTGACACGCAACTGCGTCTACTACAATGTGACCAACAGGTGGGGCACAACGAAGTCTTCTCCCAGGGCGCCAGGCACAGGAGCAGTCATGGTCTACGATGACAAACAGTGGGTACACACGCCGTCAGGCATGGTCATGTTCGATGTGGGCAATAGATTGCTTTCTGGTGCCTATCTCTATGGTTTCCCCGCTCGCTGCATACAAACGGTAGATACGGTAGTTTTGTACCGTACCGTTAAGCATGTGTTTTCCCAGAAATTTTGCTCACAGACACAGAAATTGTCCTCCCAGATTGGGCCCTATCCTTAAGCATGTGTTTTCACAGAAATTTTGCTCGAGGCCACAGAAATATTAAATGTTTTTGTTTGATAATTTTTTTTAGAATAAATCTAAAAAAGGAGTATCTCTAAATTGGTCCTAAAAATGCTCAAAAAAAATTTCGGCCCGATCCGTCAAGCCATAAAGGAGAACCGGTTGGAACAGACGGACGAACGAACGGACGGACGGACCATTACGAATTTTTCGGTCCTTGTATGAACTCGCCGCGCTGACGCGCGGCGAAAAAATACATTTTTAATTAAAAATAATTTTTAATTAAAAATACAGTTTTAATTAACCAAGTAACAAAGGACTTTTTAATTTATTAAAAAACTGTTAAATAAGTCGGTAGACTTTTTAATAAGTTAAAAAGTGCTAAATAAGTATAGTTTGGCGTTTTTAATTAAATTTAAAAAAGTCTTTCGACTTTTTGGTGACATCGCCACCTGCCGTACCCGTGGTGTGGGCAGAGGGTGGGGGCTGGGGGGGTACTTTGTACGGAATAGTAACGAGCACGAACGAATAGTGGGTGAGTGCACGCACGCTTTTCCTTCAGATACGTATATCTCATTGGAGGCTCAGTCCCAGACCCAGAGTTTGGATATGTGAGCCACTTTCAACGCCTAGACATCATCAACACGGACTGGTCTCTACTGCCTCGACTGCCGCTGTTTCAGTGAGAGCCACACGCACGCACGCATGCACGCACGCACGCACGCACGCACGCACGCACGCACGCACGCACGCACGCACGGACGCGAATACCGAGACTGAGACAGAGACCGATGGGAGGACCGTTCACTGTAAATCAGCCTTAAAAAAATAGGGGTCTTCCCGTTGGCGCGGCCCTGTTGGAGGACGGTCGCGTGTTGGTGTGCAGCAGCAGAGGCGTGTCGGACAGAAAGCCCGGCCTCTGCTACGCGTACACGCCGCAAAGTGCGAGCTGGGCGGCAGCGGGCAACCTCAACCACGCCTACTCGCGGCTGAGTCTCCTCCGCTGCGCCGGTGTCACATTTTAGGTACCCCCACCTAATTGTTGCCCCAGAGGGCAACAATAATGGATCGTCTATTTCTGTTGCCCCCATGGGGGCAACAATTATGACTTACTTGTAGTGATGGCAACCTACCTAGCTAGGTTACCTACCTAGTAGGTTACCTAGCCTTTTTTCGGCCTAGGTAACCTAACCTAACCTACCTAGCGCGAAAATCGAGCTACATGTACCTAACCTACCTACCTAGATTTTGCCGTTACCTACTAGGTTACCTACCTAAGCTAAAATTTGTGGAGTCAAAAAATGGATTCGTGCAAACTGAAACATTTTGCAGATACAAGTAGGCTAACGTGGCCATTGTTTACGTTTGCGGCGGTCAAATTTGATTCGTTGTTGTATTGATGTTGGCAAGAAGATCATTTCTTTGTCCGCTGCGTCTCTGACGAGATATTCGTAGCCTTGTCTACATTGTAGTCCATTGGACGTCTACAGAAACTACATAAATACGTAGTTTTACTTTGCGAATGCTCCTCAAGAACACCTACTGAATCGGTGGGCGGGCGGGTGGCTGACCCAAGACTAGACCCTCAAATTTGACGTGATACAGGGTGGCCCACGGATGATGGACGCTCTTTGTTTTGCCGCCACAATTGCTACAGTGCTTCGATCGAGCTGAAACTTGGAATATATGTTGAAAATACTTAAATTTAAATGTGTGCCAAGCGAAATTGCGTTTGGTCAAGAAAACTTAAAGCTACACAGTCTCAAAGTGTGCAGCCTGATTATAAAGGGAGATTACCGTAATTTTTAAGTACCGGAATTATCAAGGAGATAACGTACGCTCACAAGTCCAACAATATAGAGGAACTGAAAGAGTCCATTGTGATGGCATTCGATAGCTTGGAAAGTGATTTGTGCACCAAAATTTGCAGATCCGTCGTGGTACGCTGCGAAAAGTGCGAAGTGGCCGGCGGCAGTCACCTCGAAAATCAGTGATCTGTTTGGGGTGAAATAAAATTGATTTTGTAAACCAAATGCAATTTCGCTTAGCACACATCTAAGTTTAGGTATTTCAAACATATATTCCAAGTTTCAGCTCGATCGAAGCACTGTAGCAGTTGTGGCGGCAAAACAAAGAGCGTCCATTATCCGTGGGGTGCATGGCAGATGGAGTGCATGCTAGCTAGAGTTGGGAAAAATACGTTTTGACCTTGGACCTGCGTATTTTTTTGAAAAAATACGGTATTTTTTTAAAAAAATACGTATCTTTTGTATTTTTTAGAGTGCGTATGTATAGGTACCATACATCATAGTAAGCCATCAGCGAAGTGTCCAAAGCTTAGAAATCGGTACATAAAGTAGGTCGAACGCTGTAAACCTGTGCAAGCACGCAAGTAGACGAGTAGGAGTGTTTGTGCGTGCGTGTGTGTGTGAGGTGAGTGTGTGGGTGAGTGGTGCGTAAGCGGAGTAATGAGCGACCAAGAGATTTGGTTGGCATCCAACAAGGTGAGCAATTGGAGGCACGCATCTAAGAACGCAAAGCAGGTCGACGCGACACTAAGAACGCGACGAGCTAACAATACTACGACGACGAGCTAGCAAAAGCTAGCAGAACCAATCGTTGGGTTCGCGTCCGCTGCGTCTAAAACATACCGTAAGCAAAACCTAAGCATCGTAAGAATAATGTGATGTCAAACATATCGTCTTGTGGTAAGTCTACCCACTACACAACTCACATATATGCTGTTCAATGTAAGGTACATTGATTAACAACAAATGTTTTATTATCTATTGTAGGTTGATTCAACAAAATACAGGCTTACGACTCATAATTACGACTACTACCTTACGATTACGACTACGACTGTATTTTTTAGAAATAAGATACAGGCGGCGGCGTATTTTTTCAAAAAAATACGTGTATTTTTTTGAAAAAATACGTTTGAAAAAATACGCGCCCAACTCTAATGCTAGCATATGCGCGCATGCGTGCAGGTGTGTACGTGTATGTCTGTCGGCGCGTGCGCACGCGCGCGCGCGCGTGCGTGCGTGTGTGCGTGCGTGCGTGCGTGCGAGCGTGCGTGCGTGCGTGCGTGCGTGCGTGCGTGCGTGCGTGCGTGCGTGCGTGCGTGCGTGCGTGCGTGCGTGCGTGCGTGCGTGCGTGTGCTCAATGCATAGTGCTGGCAATCACAGCTCGGAAGTTTACAGTACATGCATGCAATATTGCCTGACACTTGACAGCTTGGAGTTACCTAAATTACCTACCTATAACCTAAAGAATTTGCCCGATTACCTACCTACCTAGCAGAAAGATCTAGCTTACCTAACCTAACCTACCTAAGGCCTTTTTGCGGCCAGTTTTACCTAACCTACCTACCTAAAAATGAAAAACGTCAAAATTGCCATCACTACTTACTTGTTCATTTTTGTTTCCCCCAGGGGGCGACAATTGTATGGAGTTGTATTGTATTGTATACAGTATTGTATACAGATCCTCGGATGCTGTAATTGTTGCCCCCATGGGGGCAACAGTTAGGTGGGGGCATCTATTATGTGACATCGGTCGCATCTACGCAATTGGAACGCGTGCTGACATGCGTCCGGGGTGCGAATTTGCAAAGGCTGCCAATTTTTGACTGGCTTTAGGTGCAAAACCCCCTCCCACTCAAAGTACATAGATGTTTAACTCCTAATTTATTGGTCAACCATTCCAATTTAGTTTATTGGTCCCCTAATTTATTGGTCAACCACTCGAAACGCTGTCGAAAAAAGAAGATGACATTAGACGATCGAAATGCAGCCAACAACTGCAGGCGGTACAACGTGGTGGCCATCGAAGTGCTGCAGAACGAGCGCTGTATGCGGCGCCTGCCTTGGAGCGTCGTCCACTACGTGGGTGACGTCCAGGACGCACATGAGCTAGGACAAATCGATTTCTACGGTGTCGCCTGCGTGGACGGCCAGTGATGCGGTGAGATCCGATCTCGATGAAGGCCTCTCCATCCGACATTCGTTCAACATACACTTTTATGTGCATCGACCAATGCAGTGGAATAGAGAGGCGTCTATACCGCAAGTTCTCCCTCCAATAGAACATCGGGATTCTATTCTCTCAACATTCTCACATACACATTCATTACATTGAACTTTGTCTCACTGCATTCCTCGCATTGGATTGGCGCAATGACTCGCGGTGACGACGACAAAGCTGTGCATGTATCTGCTGTTCCTTAATTATTAAAGTCTGTATAAACTAAGCCTGTGTTGTGTGTATAAACGCTACCCAGCCCCCCCCCCCCCTCCCAGAATTTGCCTGCAGTTCTCCAACTTGTCTACAATTATAAAAAAACAGTTCTTTTCATCTTTTTCGGTGTTTTACCCTAGACAGCTAATTGACGCTATTTATAGCCTAGTCAACGCATTTTTGACAAAAAGTGCCTATTTAGACACTATTTCGTACACTTTTTTCCTTCTAGGACCCCTGCCGCGTCAAATCTCGGTTGCCCCCCCCCCCACCCCAGAAGGTCTCGGACCCCCACTTCGAAGCATACCTGCAACTGGGGGGGGGGGGTGGGGTGGGGGTACCCTCCCCACAATTTTCTAATCCCCCCCCCCAAAACTGCCAGAATTTTTCCCAGGTTTTTCACTCTGTCCAAAGCGATAAAAGTGAGTAAATGTTGGTGTATTTCGGTGCTTTTCAGTGTTATATGACCATAAAACAGGTAAATAACACTGTTTAGACCCTATTTATACCCATTTTTGATCAAAAAGTTCAAGTATAATTTAAAGAATTGCCAGCTACCCCCTATTTTTGCTCCAGACACCCCCCCCCCCCAGAATTCGGTCATTTAGCCCCCCCCCAATCTCACTCTTCCAGACTCGATTCAAGGACCCGGTTACATGTAGGTGTCGCACTGGGCATGTGCAGTGTTTGCCACCAAAGTGAGACTGCGGGTTTATTCTCATGGTTTCCGGAAATTGTGTCGTCCGACACGCGTGCGACGGTCATGGTTTCCGGAAATTGTGTCGTCCGACACGACCGACATGCTTCAGCCAGAAATAGGTCACTGCATGGTTTCCGGAAACTGTGTCGTCCGACACCCGTGCGACGGTCATGGTTTCCGGAAATTGTGTCGTCCGACACGCGTGCGACGGTCATGGTTTCCGGAAATTGTGTCGTCCGACACGCGTGCAACGGTCATGGTTTCCGGAAATTGTGTCGTCCGACACGACCGACACGCTTCAGCCAGAAATAGGTCACTGCATGGTTTCCGGAAACTGTGTCGTCCGACACGCGTGCGACGGTCATGGTTTCCGGAAATTGTGTCGTCCGACACGCGTGCGACGGTCATGATTTCCGGAAATTGTGTCGTCCGACACGACCGACACGCTTCAGCCAGAAATAGGTCACTGCATGGTTTCCGGAAACTGTGTCGTCCGACACGCGTGCGACGGTCATGGTTTCCGGAAATTGTGTCGTCCGACACGGCCGCGACATGGACAACGACCAGCGAGACGCCAGTGAGTCACCACCCTATTTCAAGCAGCAACTTTTATTTCCATAGTTTCCGGGATCCATGTCTGCGAGATGGGGCCGCATATGACTCCTGAGTCCGCGCATGCAGCATTCATCGGTCCGCATTAATTTACAGACCACAATTCGGGAATTCATCCAGCGAATGCTGGTGAGGAGAATCCCACGCTCTTCTGAGTTCCTCCGACGTCAACATTTCCACCTACTCGATGCTGTTGAGGCCTCCACCTCGAAAGGCGCCGTGGCGCATGGCGCATTTTGAATGCATCCGAAAACGATCGTTTGGCAACGTTTACTGTGGCAGCACGCAACGCGCGGAGAACGCACTGGTGGTTACAGCCCAGCTATGTATATGTGTCCCGTATACCAGTGTCGGTTCGGTTGGCATCGCTCGTTTCAACCCGTTCGCACACTCAAGCGCCGCGCTCAAGTACCCCGCAGTCTTCCTTGGCTGTCATCCGCGTGGTCCTGTGATGCCTCAAGCTCTTCCCATGGCTAGATTGGCCATTTGTCTTGCGGTCGCACTCTCCACAGTTGCGTTGGCTGCCCCACGTCAACGGCAGCGACGACAGGGTCGTTGGGGTGCGCGCTGTCTGAGGCGGAGGTTGGTGTTGGGGTAAGCGGTGTGGTGTGGCCCCGTGCTTGCAGCGGAAGCGGACGGAGGCGCCTTCGGCAGGACGTACTGTCCCCACGACACCATGTTCCTCTGCTCGGACGGCAAGTGCATTTCGAGGAGCTGGATTTGCGATGGCAACAACGACTGTTCGGACGCCGCGGACGAGCACGCGAAGACGTGCCGCCCCTGTGCGTTGTCCGCGTCGTCCCCTTTCCGGCTGACGTCGTCGGTTTGTGTGCGCGCTGCAGACGCACTGCAGTGTCCCTCCGACTTCCACGAGTGCATGAGCGACACCGTGGCCGCCACGAGGGGACTAGTCGAAGTGACGGCAGTGCAGGGGCTACGGCGACGGCTCTGCGTGGTCCGCGCGTTTCTCTGCGACGACGAGCAGGACTGTCCATATGGCGACGACGAGCACAACTGCGTGAGCCAGCCAAAGCGTCCCCCCAACACGGAACCTAGCCCCCCGCCCCCTCCCCCCGGCCGGATGACTTGCCCTAATCCAAAACCCGCCAACGCGGGAGCTAGTTCAGTTTCTCCGGCAGGAGAAAAGAGGGGGGGGGGGTTCGATCTTGTGCAACACCGACCGTATGAACCGCAGATGCGCGGCACCACTGAAGGCCCAGGGTTGCAAGGAACTGACGAAGACCTCGACGCCGCAAGACGCCGAATCTCTAACCCGACTGAGGAGGCGTGGACAACAGTCGACCCAATCCAACTGCTGAGCGACCTAGTCGCATTCAGACCAGATCCACCACAGTGACAACGACTCTCTTAGTGATGCTGTTCGAGAACATTAGGCCGTGTCTAAGGGCGGTTGGGCGACGGTCGGACACACTTCCACAATGTATACTTCGCAGCGGTGTCGTTTGTTTCTTGAAAAATTGGCAATGCTAAGCTCGTTGAATTGTCACGCACGACTGCTTGCGGTGTCGGTTTGATCCGTGGCGATGTACTCTACCTGACTGGGGGTCCATGGTGTGTACAAGACTGGGGTTGAGTGCATGTCAGGGCTTTGTTCAACGAGTCGCATTCGGCTGACATCCGCCCCAGCCCACACGTTTTGAACTTCTTCAAAGGCTGCTCCATAAACAATTCTGCAAGGCTATTCAGTAGTTCAGTAGCACTAGTATTAGCTCGCCATTATTATTTGTCGGGAAAGTGAGACCGCGGGGGTATTCTCGCAGTCAACGCGGCGCACCCATTCAGCATTCACCACCAGTCAGCACTACAGAGAAGATTGGTTCCTCAATCTGGCGCCACCAGCACCACGACGACGAGTGTCGGCAGCGTCTAGAATTGTTCCATAATTCGGGAATTCATCCAGCGAATGCTGGTGAGAAAGCAACGCTCTTCTGCGTTCTTCCGACGTCGACACTTCCAATTCCTCGGTTCTGTTTGAGGCCTCCGTCTGGAAAGGCGCCTCGCCAGCCTTTCTGCCAAAGTAGAAAGCCTGAAAGTCGGGTCTTGCTCGTCCCATATGTGTACGCCAAGCTTAGGCTTTGCTAACGCCTTAGGTCGCAAGCTCTGATTAGGCGTTCGCCGCGCTTAGGCATAGGCTCAGACATGATTTTTTTCTGTACTATTCAGTCAAAATAGGTATGACCTTAAAACAGCTACCTATTTAACACTATTTAGCCCCGTTTAGGACCCCCAGAATCCACTTGCTCCAGAGATCCTCTAACCCTTGAAGGTCTATTTTCCATCCCCGCCCAGTCCGCCTGTCACACGCATGCATACCTGTAACTGGGGGGGGGGGGGGGTTTGGGGGGTTTCCCTCCCCCCACTTGCTGGTTTTGACCCCCCCCCCCCAGGTTCGTGCGAAACCCCACCCAACCCCCCCCCCAGACTTTTTGAAAACTTTCTACTACATACTATATTGCTAAATAAATGCACTTTGTACAGTGTTTTTGAGCAAGAATCGACCCAAAAGTGTCTAGTTTGCGTTATTTACAGTGTATTTCGGCTAAAAAGTACCTATTTTCAGGCTTTTACAGTGTATTTTTTGACTAAAAATAGACCAAAATTGCCCATTTTTTCTGCCCAGACCCCCCCCCCCTCCTCCAGATTTCCACCCCCCCCCACCACCCCCCCAGAAAGCGCTCGGACCCCCCCCCCAGGTCCAATTCCCGGTTACAGGTATGCACGCATGACTCAAACTGCTACGTTTCCTTATTCATGAATTGAATGTTTTGTCACAGTTTGGTCTGGGCGTTCCAAAAAATCGCTAAAATTCGGTCGACTTTAGCACGACCGAGCAGTCAGTCAGTCAGTGACTCACCGTCGCATAGCCCATTGCGATGCCAAAAACCGTGCCAATGATCACTTCCGAGCCTCTGTGCGAGTAGTCGATGACTCGGCTGGCGGAATTGGCGGTGGCCAGTAGCAGGAACGAGTATTGCATCATCGGCTTGACCAGGGCCGACACCGAGTTGCTTCCCATGCGATAGTGGAGGTAGAGCTGAAATGCGAGATAAACAGCTTTAAGATTCGATTCACCTTTAGAGCTTAAAGCTTCAATGCTTGTAGCTCTCATCTTCAAACCCTAAAATCGCGCTTCGAACAGTTCTATCGAGCATAAATAGCATGTGTCTCTTCTCTAAGGTTGATGCTTCTTGAACCGTGAAGAAAATACGTCGTTGAAAACGGATGCACCCTTTCTTGCCCTAAATCCTCCATTAGTGCCATTGGGCACTATAGGCAGTTAACCTGCTTACCGTGAGTATTGTTGGAGGAGGGAAGACACTATTGGGGGGTTTGGGCACTAGAAGACCTATGACTGTTGCTTGTACCCAACGATTGTACCACCATATTTCGCCATTACCAGTACTTCTGCTTCCCACGTTGTTAGGGTGTCAGTTGAAAGGTACGCACCTTGAAAGGCACGCACGCGCAATTGCAAACTTTGCACACTGAGGGTTTAATTCTATGCTATGTTTAGGCTTTTGCTTAGGCTTAGGCTAAGGCTTTTGCTTAGTCTTTGGCGCCGAAATGTTTCTCAGGGTGCGTGCGTGCCTTTCCGGATGCGTGCCTTTCAGGGTGCGTGCCCTTTAAGCGTAACCGTTGTTAGTACAAAGTCACCGACCGCAGCGTGCGTCGCAAAGTAGAACGAGAGAGAGGCGTGGCCGGAGAAGAGGGAGAGTCTGGCTCGCTTCAGCGTCGTCGGGTCGCCGCCGGTGCAGCTGAAGTCCTCGACAAAGTCCAAGGGTCGACTGGCGCAGCTGACGTTGGGCGCGCACAGCTCCCAGAAGTGCGGCCGCAGCACGCCGCTGCTGTACTTGACGACGTTCGTCAGGAACAGCGTGACGAACGCGCCGAAGCAGTGCAGCGCTGAAACCGGTTCGCTGCTGCATAGCAAAGGATCATATCGCACGCGCTGGGCATTTTTCGTGAGCACGTTGTCTTCAGGGAGACAGAGCGTGATTCGGTAATGAGGAAGCAGCTTCATAGGCTTCTCTGTTTGCTTAAGGGCAACGCTAAGTAGGAGGCCGTCAATGGCCCATATAGCATTCCATGACGCCTTCCTGTCTACAGCCACTTGCCACGAGGGACGCAAAAGACATTAAGAACGCCACACGGAATCCAGAGCATCTACTTCACGATAAAACCATAGACAGGGCCAATCTACAGGGTGGGCCAAAAAAACTTGGAACCCTAACTTCAACGCCGCCGTTCGCGTGCTAGCGTTGTCCGATTGGTGTGAAATTTTAACCACACATACCCCAAACACATCTACGCATCTGCACAAACTTTCAGCTTAATCGGATAAAATGGGCTCATTTGGCAATCATTTTCGCAAACCCTACTCAAAACTTGGGTGTTCACGCGCTCGTTCTCGTGGCAGGGTCGACCAATTGCTGTGAAATTTTAACCAGACATGCCTCAGGCACTTACACGCTTTGTCCCAAAAAATCAAGTTATTCGGACCAATATTGCTCCTGCGGCAAGCTTTTTTTTCTCGCTAACCATACTCGAAAATTGGATGGTCACGCGCAAGTCCAGCAGCCACCACTGGCCAAGGGACATCGAGGATCGTCAACGACAACGGATTTATTCTTGTGTAAGGTTGCAGAGGCACAGCTAACACAGCACAGTCAGACAAAACGCCGCGATTACATATTCGCATATTCGATATGTCCACCATTATTTGCCACAACTGCTTGCACTCTTGGCAAAAATTGGTCGATTGCTGCATTGATCGATCTCTGACTAATCGCGGCCCATTCTTCCACGATGCAATTCCGGAGCTCGACCAAACTTTGTGGTCGCCGCCGATAGACCGCGCTTTTCAGTGGTCCAAACAAAAAATAGTCGCATGGCGCCAAATCGGGACTGCATGGCGGCCACATTTCGGGAGGCCAGAATTGCACGTCCTCCTGCTGCAAAAACTCCCGAGTTGCGCGAGCAGTGTGCGCGCGGGCACCATCTTGTTGCAGCACAAAATTGCCTGGGCGACATTTCAAAGTGCAATATCCGGCGATCCACCAGTGTACAGGAAAACTTCCTTTTGGTTATGCACATTGAGATTCCCCTGACACCTACACCAGGAGGCACGCGCAGAAAGGGAGGTGGGTTAGCAGCATAAAATTCGTTGAATGCAGTACCAGAACCTGGTGTGGAGCATTAACGACCCACCCCCTCCCCCTCAAATTGATGACCCCAGGAGTAGTGGGGGCCCCGGTATTGGGTGCAACTTGCACGCGCGCCATACCGTATTCTAAGCCTAAGCCCTGTGAAATCTCTAAGCCTAAGCCTAAGCCTATTGAAATCTCTAAGCCTAAGCCCTACAGTATCCTAAGCCTAAGCCTTAGTGAAATCTCTAAGCCTAAGCCTAAGCCCTATTGAAATCTCTAAGCCTAAGCCCTAGGAAAGGCAAGGCCTAGCCGAAACCTCTAAGCCTAAGCCTAGCCAAAGCTTCTAAGCCTAGGCCAAGCGCCGTCTAATTAATTAATTAGTCATTAATTAATTAGTCGTTAATTAAGTAGTTGATAAATAATTCCCAATAGTTTTAGGTGTGCGCCGGTGTCGCGCGACCAAGGACATTGTCTGCGCCCGGGAATGCACACTCGTTGTGGAACCAGCGCCGCTGCCGTGTGATTTCATAGTATACAGTGTAGTTTTTCGGTTCACGCCACCGCCGCGTGCTTTTCGTCCCCCTGGGACGAAAAAAGAGCGGTGAGAATCGACCGCTGGCACGCAGAATTTCCGGTGCGTGTGTGCACACACGGAAGTTCCATTGTCGCAGCGCGTCGCTGCCTGCGTGTAGCTGTGCTATCGCTAGCAGCGAGCGTGCGTGCTGCGTTTCGCCGCGGCGTCAGCTGCGCTGCCTAAGCGAGCGCGAGATGTGCAATGAAATTCGACCTGGCTTGGGTAGTTACGTAACGTCTGGCTGGGCGCAAGTGCGCCGGAGAGGGAGGGCGCGCGGCCAATCAGAGAGCGGCGCGCTGACGTAGGCCGCTCAGAGCGCCAACTGCGAATTCGGTCGGCTCGAAGGCGGCATCCAACAGAACAGAGAGTGGAAAGCAGTTGCCGAAATTCCCGCGCTCGCACCGTTACGTAACTACTATAAGCTGTGAATGGTAGTGTTGCATGCAAATTTATTGAGAAATTGATGATAATTCCTCTACACGAGCCAAAAATTGCGCCATCTGTGGAGAAAAAGGCAATGTTGCATGCAAATTTGTTGAGAAATTGATGATGATTTCTCTGCCCGAGCCTAAAATTGAGCCATCAGTGGGGAAAAAGGTAGTGTTACATGCAAATTTATTAAGAAATTGATGATAATTCCTCTGCACGAGTCGCAAAATTGCGCCATCTGTGGAGAAAAAGGTAGTGTTGTATGCAAATTTATTGAGAAATTGATGATAATTCCTCTGCACGAGCCAAAAATTGCGCCATCTGTGGAGAAAAAGGCTATGTTGCATGCAAATTTGTTGAGAAATTGATGATAATTTCTCTGCACGAGCCTAAAATTGAGCCATCAGTGGGGAAAAAGGTAGTGTTTCATGCAAATTTATTAAGAAATTGATGATAATTCCTCTGCACGAGTCGCAAAATTGCGCCATCTGTGGAGAAAAAGGTAATGTTGCATGTAAATTTATTAAGAAATTGTTGAAAATTCATCTGCACGAGCCTAAAATTGCCCCATCTGTGGAGAAAATGGTAGTGTTTCATGCAAATTTATTAAGAAATTGATGAAGCTTCCTCTGCACGAGTCTAAAATTGCACCATCTGTGAAGAAAAAGGTAGTGTTGCACCCAAATTAATTACGAATTTGATTATAATTGCTCTGCATCAGTCTCAAAATGCACCAACTGCACAGAAAAATGCAGTGTTACCCTAAAATTAATTAAGAATTTGATGATAAATGAGGCTCAAAGCACAGCAACTGCACAGAAAAATGCAGTGTTACACCCAAATCGGTTAAGAATTTGATCATAAGTGCCCTGAATCAGCATTCAAAATGCACCAACTGCACAGAAAAATGCAGCGTTGTGCCCAAATTAAGTGTGTGTGCGTGCGTGCGTGCGTGCGTGCGTGCGTGCGTGCGTGCGTGTTTGTATGTGTGTGTGTGTGAGTGCGTGCGTGCCTGTGTGCGTGCGTTACTGCGTGTGTGCGTGCGGCGTGTTATTACATTGTTACGATATCAGCAGTGAATACGGTAGAGCCGCACGCATATAAGGTAGACCACAACGAAAGGGAGTAACTCTTTGCAAAAATGAAACGTTCATGCAGTGAAAGCAATAAAGAATGTCTACGACCGCCCTACCAGATAACTTTGTCACACTCCAACTACAGCAAGAAGTTTCAGACGCACGGTTAGTTTTCTTTAGAACTTTTATCAAAAAAATTGTCAATCGGTTTAGAGCACAATTTTCTGGTAAAAGTCGGACCGTCCTTTGAGCCGCACAAAGACCTACACCGAGCCATGACTGAAGTGTACGATGAGGCCTTCCGCGATGCTGATCCAGACGCGAGAGTCGGAATAACACTTAGCCACCCAGAGTTCGAGTCCAAAGCTGGAATCAGTTTCAAGAGGAGTGCAGACGCAAATCCAGCTGAAGCAACCAAACTACTCCAAGAAATTATGCAGAGCAACAAGTCAGCGGCCATTTCGGACATTGAAATTGAGGCAAAGCGAATTGACCCACCACCAAGGATTGCTGCATTAAAGAATGGACGCTCATAGCCAAGAAGATTGTTCTCTAGCGATCGAATTTACTGCTTTTTTTCGTCCCAAGGGGACGAAAAGCGGTGCGCCGTGGAAAAGAACCAGAAAATCACACTGTACTTTATTCGTTTGGGTCGCTCTGTGATGTAGTGTTATTGGTTGTTGAGCAAATCCAGCAGTTTTGTTGTTTTTCTAGCATTCGTGGCACCAGACACGAGCACAACAGAACACGGAACAAGGTATGTACCTACAGCATCACACCAACGCATTTTCAACAAAGTAATTGTTGGACACGGAGAAAAGGCCAGCGCTGTAGAACATGCAGTTTATGGTAAGGTTTGCATCAAGGGCATCATGGTGCTGGGTGCTTATGGAGGCCATGCAGTAGGATTTCTTGGTCGGCACATCCGTTTCTCCTTTTCCTGACTGAGTGAGATCCATTCCAATAATAAAGTAGCCATCGCTCAGGTCTTCTCGCTCAAATCCAATGCCGCCCTTTCCAGCCAAAGATCTGTAGACGTTGTAGTACAATAGGCTGTAATCTCTGAGTCCTGCATCGATATCCATGACGTGGTCTTTACCGTCGACTCTAATAGTGACTTGGCTGCATCCTTTTGACTAAAAATGCATCTTTTCTTTTAGCGAATCAATAAAAAAATTTAAAATGCACTTACTTGAAATTCGAATGGGTTGATTGTTTGGTTGTCAAGCTTTTACGGCGTGAAGAAAATGATGACTTTCGATGGGTAGTTCATCAGCATGAACTGGCAGGATGACGTAGTTGTAACTCCCAAGGGTACTGTATACTTGTACATCTGTTGATCTTGATAGTGATTTTTGATTGATTTTCTGAGTGGTCTTTGGACTGCCGTGTTGGTGACAGCATAGTTTATATACAGGTCGAAGCTGAGTAGGTTGACAGTTA
>JASAMY010003751.1:0-36887 GCA_030248085.1 Paralinhomoeus sp. GSCO2_6 | reverse complement strand
TCACATATTAGGGTTGTACGCTGACGCGTACACCCTGATTCTATGGATAGGTGAAGACTCTTTAGTAGATTTATCGAGAATCGAACCCAGGACCGTGCGCGCAAGTGGCCGATTCTCTGCCACTACGCCATCCACTGCCCGATTGGGTCTGCTGAGCTGTCGGTAGGCTCAGGGCAGAAGGGGGGGGGGGGGTGGAGGTGGTCGCACGCAGTCACTAGGTGCAGGTTGGGTTGGAAGCCAGTTTGGTTGGTCTTGGTCCTTAGGGGTGGCAACTGGCAAGGGTCGAGAGGGGCTATGGCATAGGTGTAACTGGGTAGGGTGTAGGTACAGGTCACCCCCCCCCCCCCAGCTTCAGGCAATCCTGCACAAAAAAAAACAGGACTGCCCCAGCTTTGGTCCCAGTCCAACCTGCACTGACTGCAGGATATTTACCATGCTGAATGCGCTCTCCATGCTCCGGGAGGTGTTTTTCAAGCCTGCCACTGTCAGCACTATTTATTGTCCGAATATCAAAAATTTCGCCTGCGGCGCTGTATTTTACGCAGCTACAGACCATTTTAGAGTCTCTCTAGCGCGTTTTCGGACAACAACAAATTTTGCCTGCAGCGCTCTGTTTTCAGTATACACGAAGCTTTTTATAGGTCATTTTTGAGGTTGGAAAACGAGAATTTGTGTCATATTTGGCCGCAGCTCACCACCATCCACTTTTGAAAAATCTGAGATTCACCCCCTCCCAGCTTCGATGGTCAGTTACACCTCTGTGGGAGGGGTCTAGAGCCATCCTGAGTAAAATGTCCGGGATTAGAAATGTTGGAGGGGGGAGTAGTCAAAACGAAAAATTCTGTCGCAAAATAGCGTGTAGATAGGTACTTTTTGGTCCAGAATGGATCAAATTGAAGTCTAAATGGCGCTATGTATACAACACCGAAATGGATGCAAAAACAAGGAACGTTACCCCATTTTTTTTCAATGCAGATAGGGAAGTTTCCCAGAACATATCTTGGATGGCGATGCCAGTGGGGGGGGGGGGGTTGCTCCAACCAAAAAAACAGGACGTGGGCATTGGGGGGGGGCCCTACCCCCTGACACCACCTATGCCCCCCCCCTTTCACCAAAGCATTATAACCTGTATTTTTATTTTATAAGTTTTTGCAGTTTCTGACCTAAAAATTCCTTTTAGGCGGGACCGTCTATGGATTGTCATGGAGTACTGTGGCGGCGGATCGCTGCAGGACATTTATCACAGTCTGTTGTTATGTTTTAGTCTTCCGTGTACATTGCGTAACATTAAACACTGCTTGGTTACCCTGTTAATTGGGGTTACTTTTTCAGTCTCACCTCGTGATCTGTGAGGTATGTAATCGTTCAGTGTTTCCCATGCAGGCGGGCCCATGGGTGGATGCGAGAAATGTTTCACCCTCTTGATCTAAGGAGAACCCTTTTTTGTCAAGAGTAGTGTTGCAAAGTCCGGACTGCGGAACTGAAGCGGCCTCGAGCGTTCCTCTGAGCCAGCCTAGTACATAAACACGCCTATCCATTCATATAATACGCATATGCACGCCTGCCTCCGTTTAATGTAACTGCGCGCCGAGATTACGCAGATTACGCGTCATTACGCCGGTTACGCCACCCCGTCACCAGGGTGGGTAAGTTCTGGACACGTTGCCAGCGAATGTCGAAATTGTAATCGAGCGTTTCAGCTTGTGCGTAATGCCCTCCCGACGGGGTTCTATATCATGATTTATGTAACAACCTTGTAATTTTACACTTTACAGTACATTTTATTTGACGGGGATATCCGGTTCCGGTATTTGATATCCGGCATTTGACCCCAAAAAATGAGATATCCGTTTCAGTGACGGGTCCGTTGACGGAGCTGCAGATCGCGTTCGTGTGTCGCGAGATGCTGCGCGGTCTGCACTACCTCCACAGCAGGGGAAAGGTACACCGCGACGTCAAGGGCGCCAACATACTGCTCACGCACGACGGGGACGTTAAACTCGGTCTGTGCGTGCGTGCGTGCGTGCCTGCGTGTATTGTAAACCCTACAATATTGGTACTCCCTCGCCCATCAGTGGCGTGTAGCCAAGGGGAGGGGTATGGGGGGTATACCGTATACCCCTCCCCGAGATGTTGTGAAGCCCAAGAAATGCAACAGGGTCCACCCTGTTGCAAAAATGCCCAGGTGAAAGAAGAGAGAGAGAGAGAAAGCATTTTAGCTCGCTTGTGACGTTAAAAATGCTCGAAAGTAGCTAAAAGTAGGTTAAAATAGCTCGAAATTGGCCCAAAATATGTTAAAATTTCTCGAAAGTAGTCCAAAATAGGTTCAAATGCTCGAAAGTAGCCCAAAATCTCAAAAATTTTGCCTGCGGCGCAACAGGGGGGGGGCCTGTTAAAAAGTTGCAAATATGTGCCCCCTCCCGAAACCAAATCCTGGCTACGCCACTGTCGCCCATCCATAGTTGGGGATGGCCCCCTTCACTGATTGAGCCACCGTCTAAACACCAAATTGTTCGGAGTTTGTGCATGTGTATGTGCGCGTGAGAATATGTCAGTGTGCGCACCGTTATGCATAGTGTGTATGTGCCTACAAAGACGCCCCCTCCATGCGGTCTAGCGGCAAGAAAGCTCCCCACGCATCGATCCATCCATCACATCGCCCCGTCATATTACCCCCCCCCCCCTTATTACCCCCCCCCCCCAAACATGCCGGCGCGTCCTCAGTTATGTGCGCAGCATAATAGCGTGTACGATTTGTTGCAGCTGATTTCGGCGTCGCGGCGCAGATTACCGCAACCATCGGCAAGCGAAAGTCCTTTATTGGCACTCCCTATTGGTTCGTGCTTATTGGGCTATTTCTTTTTTTTTTGCTGTTGAGTACTACTCTGCGCTAGCAATAACGTTAAACTTGCACAATGCTAGTTATACTATAGATGCTTTGAAACATTTTTCTGAATTCGAAGGAATTGTGACGTTAACCCTCGCTACCAAGAATTGTGTCTCACTCACGCAAATAACGTTTTGTTTCTTCATAAAAACCTAATTTTTCGACCAATTCTAGACTGTCCGAACACATCACGTCACGTCCGTCTCACGCCCGTAAATTCTCGTATGCTCGAAAATTCGTCGGCCCTTAAAAATACTTGTGAATTCGTACTTTTTTCAGGATGGCGCCTGAAGTGGCTGCCGTAGAAAAGTATCGTGGGGGCTATGACCATTCGTGCGACGTGTGGGCGGTGGGCATTACGTCCATTGAGTTGGCAGAGCTACAGCCGCCCTACTTTGACCTGCACCCCATGCGCTTGCTGCATCTCATGACCAAGAGCCAGTACAAGATACCGCAGCTCAAAGACAAAGTCAAGTGGTGAGTGATCAATCACACAACTGAACTACATTATGAGACTACTGTGTTTTGATGTGGGGTGCATGGTGCATTCGGACTGTTGAAACCACCCCCCCCCCTCCTCCCCCTCCTTTGCTGCTGAGGTGTTTTGCTAAAGTACACTGACTAACATATCTGGGGGGGGACTTTGATTTGAGCATAATCTTCTATTTTTTGCGGTTTGTCTGGCTTTGTTGGATCATTTTATACGCGGCAGGGTTACGCACAAACGAAAGAAGTACACGTTTTAGGTCTCAGTACTTCCACGATTTCGTACGCTGCTGTCTTGTGAAGAATCCGAAGAAGAGACCTGCGACAGAAAAGCTACTCCATGTGGGTTAAGTTTAGGAAATATTCGTTTGTACATCTCGGTTAGTTCTGTGCGTTTGCACCAACAGACGTTGCAGTTATCAAAAAAGTCACTCGTGCGAAACGGAGCGGGGAATGTTTCAGCGATCCTACTTTTCTACCTGGGTAGTGGGCACTGCAGTCTCTTCGCGTTGGGTGAAAAAAATTAATTATATATTTTTAGCGGTGTTTGATTGCAAAACTCCCCGTGGCTCTCCTTATCAGGCCTTAAGCATTTTGGAGGCAATCAGGAGGGTTTTCGCTCAACACATTTCGCACGCAGCCCGCATTTCACAACTACAATTTTCATTGGCAGAGAATCGTCCCCCCCCCCCAACCGTCTTGCGCACAGTGGAGTATTTGCGGCCATTGTTACCGGACGCAGATGAGTGGGATAAACGTGGCCTACCAAAAATGACGTCATGTTTGCTTCAGCGCACGCACGCACGCACGGTTGTTTGTGCGTGTTCCGACTCGATTTCGATTTTTTTTAGACGCACCACTTCGTGCAGGGCGCCCTGACGAGTCGGTTGACGCGCGACCTGCTGGACAAGGTGAACAACCCGAGCGGAAGGCGTGTCAACAACAACAGCCATTTCAACCCCGCCGCTGGACCCCTTCCAGGGGGTGCTGGGGCCCCCATCGCACCCGGCGACGACACTGAAGATGAAGACAGGGTGCGTGTGTCCACGGCTAGATGACACAGCACCCTCGAGTGCGTGCACAGGCGCTTACAAGATCAGGAGAAATTCCCCCCCCCGCTCCCAAAGCGACTGGTGGCAAGCCAATAATACGAACGCAAAGCGGTTGGCCTACTGTTTAATCGGCTAAAAGCACCCCTCGCCGAATTTATTATGACTGCCTCAAATAAGCCCCCTCTTGCATACATTGTGGTAAATAAAATGAAATAAGGAAGTACCGTAACCAAGGTGTGTGAGTGCGTATGCGTGTGTGTGTGTGTGTGTGTGTGTGTGTGTGTGTGTGTGTGTGTGTGTGTGTGTGTGTGTGTGTGTGTGTGTGTGTGTGTGTGTGTGTGTGTGTGTGTGTGTGTGTGTGTGTGTGTGTGTGTGTGTGTGTGTGTGTGTGTGTGTGTGTGTGTGTGTGTGTGTGTGTGTGTGTGTGTGTGTGTGTGTGTGTGTGTGTGTGTGTGTGTTCGTGTGTGTGTGTGTGTGTGTGTGTGTGTGTGTGTGTGTGTGTGTGTGTGTGTGTGTGTGTGTGTGTGTGTGTGTGTGTACGTGTACGTGTGTGTGTGTGTGCGTGTGCGTGCGTGTGTGCGTGCGTGCGTGCGTGCGTGTTTGAGTGTGCATGTGTGTGGGGGGGGGGGTGGAAATGTGTTGATCGGTGCAGACTGCAACTTCCATTTGCGTGCGTGCGTGTGAACGTTTGGCATCCGATTGCGTGAGGAAGGTGGAGGGGGGGGGGGGTGACACTTTGTCGTTGGACTATTGCTTTATTATTTTGAATTCTGTGTTGTTTTCAGTCGCAAAACCTCAACGCGCCCAAGAGAATTCCGTCCAAGAGTCCGGCGGATTTCAACTTTGGTTTGCTTTATTCTGCTGTTGTTTGGTGCACCAGTTTTTGTTGGCTCTCTGTGCATTCTAGCAAAAATGTTTCAATTCACATAAATATTTTCGTTTACTACTTTTTGGTTGATTCTGCAGTTCGGCCAACCCGTGTTCCTTTTCAACAATTTTGTGGTGCACATGAAAATGTTCCTGCTGTAGGCAGTGTACTGTGGCCAGGTGTTTAATTTAAAAGGCCAGTTTAATTTTCCCGAATATCGATACCACGAAAATGGTTTTCAGACAAATCAAAATACCAGCGGCCGTCGTCCAAACCGCCGAAACTTCCCGAAATCGCCGAGAGCTCTTCAAATCAGGGGTATGTTAATCTAACTTATCACACTTGTTTTGTTTTTCTTTAATCATTCATGTATGTGCAAATTTCTCATTTTGTTTGTTTTGTTTGTAGGATAACGCTGCGATTGGCGCGACCGTCACCGAGTTTCTTTCCGCCGCCCCCGCCGCCCGACTACGACGACCCAGATGTCGAAATTGGGGATATTCCGACGAAAGAGACTTTAAATTTCAGAAGACACGAATCCCCTGAAATTCCCTTGAGGACGGACGACGCCGGTATCGGGCTGGCGCAGCGCAAGGCGCAGAGCTACTGCGAGGCCGTCCAAGCGCCCCCTCCCGACCTGGTAAGCTTGGGAATCGAAAGGGCAAAAGAGAGAAGAAGCGCGGAAAACCGTGTTCGCACCGCCGGAGTCGAACCCCCGACTTCGCGTTCGGTACGCCAACGCCCTTTTGCTGTGCAGCTGGTCGGTCACTCGCTCGTGGACGAGGAGCCGCGAGGGCTACTGGACGAAACGGGCCCTGACGAGGGGGGTTCGACCCTGACGCGGAGGGCCGTGGCCAGGGCGAGCACGCCCCCTCCCGTGCCCCCTCACGGGGGCGTGGTGGCGGCGGCGGCGGCGCTGCTGGAAGACGGTCGGCGAAAGAGCAACTCGCTCGACAGACTCGACAAGAGTCAGTTCAGCAAGGAGAAGGCGCCCAAGAGCCCCGTCAGCTTTGGGCTGCCGCCCACGCCCAAGGTGAGAGCGGGGGGGGTACGGATTTGCACAGTGCGTGCTTGCGCGCGCGCGCGCGCTCATCCACCATCCCGTCTGTCCGTCAGTGTGCGTCACTGGAACCTCAGGGGTTTTGCCTCGCCAGACCTAAAAAATTAAGGTCCTCACGACTTCAGGTGCCCATGGGCGCGGGCCTGGCCAAGGTCTTCCACGGCTGCCCTCTGCGCATCAACTGCAGCGCTTCGTGGGTCCATCCCGAGACCAAGGACCAGCTGTTGCTATTTGGGTGCGAGGAAGGCATCTATACGCTCAATCTGGCGCAGCTTCACGATAGCGTACTCGACAAGGTGCGTGGTCCCCCCCCCCCCCCACCAGCTCCCCAGGCCCCCCAGGATCGGGCTGACTGGGTCTCATCTCTCAATTATGTCTCAATGCGGTCAATTATGTGTTAATTGGACCGCACAAACTAGGTGTGGGGGGTGAGTAAGAATTATTAGAGGTGTGAGTGTGACCCCCTCCCCCAACTCTCTGCAAGCCGACCTTTTTTCTAGAACAGCCAGCCAATTTGCCATCCTCTATGCTATCCTCCCTTCACTTTTTGCTCCAGGCAAGCCCCCCCCCCCGCCCAATCACGGCCAGAGCCATTTACACGTACGCAGTTGCTGTATGACCAATCAACTCTTACAAATCAACCATTACAAGTACCACAAGATTCTTATATACTTCTTGTGAAACACTTACGTTTCTCGCATCTCTTGTTTGTTGCGTCTCTTCGATCTTTATGTGGTCTACGGATCGCTTGACGAAGGGCGGAAGAATTCATTGGCTCGACGAACAAAATTAAAACGAGTACAGTTTTATGTTTCGAATTCAGATTCATCCGCGTCGCTGCGTCTGGATGTACACGCACAAGAACGTCTTGATGGCCGTGCAAGGTACTGACCCTATGCACTGCGGTTTGTATGCATTTTTTTATGGATACAAGTCAAATAGAAAATCGGCATTCTGTTGTCGTTATTGTATTTTCGAAGTCTAGGTTAATTTTAAAATTTGAGCGTCATTTATTTTAGGCCGAACCCAGTACCTGTATCGACACGACCTGGTGGCGTTGACGCAGGAGGATTTGACGCGCAAGCTCAGCTTGACAGTGAACAAAGTCCCTGAGAAGTTCGTTCCCAGGAGACTGGCGATCACCACCAGACTTGTCGAGACCAAGTGAGGAAAACTGTGCATGCGTATTTAATGGATTGTTTAAAATCGAGATTTCGCCCGGGGTTTTGCTTTGCTGAGAAAGCTACTAGATGCATGCAATTGATTCTGATTCTGACTTTACGGACTTTAATGTTGAAACAAAGCCAGTTTAGGGCATTGTTTTTTTGCTTATTAAAACAAAAAAAAAACATATTTAGGGACTGTTTGCGCTGTTGCGCCCAACGGAACCCATACAACGGTAATCGATATTTGTGCGCCGCCACGCCGGGCGGTTTGGTTCTCATGCAGTGGTTCGACCCACAGAGACGCTTTCTCGTCTTAAAGGTTCGTTTACTTATTAATTGCAATTAATTTGTTTGTATTCACTACGGTTGGTATCGGTAGGTAAGCAGGCACGTGCATTAAAGTACGCCACAGTGGTCAGCTTGAAATGTCGCACCCGAAACATTTATTGCCGCTGATGTATCTACTTGTCAGTTGAGAACACTGATTTGCTGTCCGCCAACTGTGCAATGAATAAAAGTCATAATCGGGCCGTGTTTGGGGAGACTCCGGTCCAGGGTTGCGCAATGCTCAATAACAAAAGTTGTTTGTTTTTTTTCTGAAACGAAAACAAATACTGTTCCTTTCATATAAAAAATCGTACTGTTGAAGTGCGCTGCTGACTATTGTGTTGTTGTTGGGGAGTTTCAGCAGGTGGACGCGAAGCTGTCGCTGCCGCTGACGGCCTTCGAGATGCTCGTCAGTCCCGACGTCGACACGCCCGTCGTCTGCGTCGGCGTCAGAAAGGGGTGCGTGCCTGCGTGTCTGCGCACGAATGCAAGAAATGAGACGAACTTGTTTCAACTTACATTTGTATAAGCGCGGATAGGGGAAGTTGTTAGTGGATTTTTCTGTGGTTTCTTCCGAGCTTTTTGATTTTGGCTCGTAATACCTTTAACTCGCGAGTGGCCTGGGTGGGGCGCCAGTGCCACCCCTCTACAGCAAGTTCTCTTTTCCGACTAGCTGAAATGGACCACCTTGTCATCCAAGCAATGAGGCTTGAATCCCTTGCACAAGCGGATTAGTTACTCAGTGGCACCTTGTTGTCATACCTGTAACCGGGTCTGGAAGAGTGGGGGGGGGGAGTAAATGGCCGAATTCCGGGGGGGAGGGGGGTGTGTGGAGCAAAAAGTGGGGCGTAGCTGGCCATTTTTTTAGTTATACTTGTACTTTTTGGTCAAAAATGGGTATAAATAGGGTCTAAACAGCGATATTTAGCTGTTTTATGGTGATATAGCACTGAAAAGCACTGAAATACACCAACATTTACTTACTTTTTATCGTTTTAGACCGAGTGAAAATCCCTTGGGAAAATTCTGGGGGGGGGGGAGAGTTGGGGGTGGTTGAAAAATTCTGCGGCCCCCCACCCCCCCAGTTACAGGTATGCCCTACCCCCAGAATTTTCCTGAAGTTTTCCAACTTGTCTACAACTATAGAAAGTAGTGTATTTTTCGTCTTTTTCAGTGTTTTTTTCACCCTAAAACGGCTAAATAACGCTATTTATAGCGTATTTTAGCCCATTTTTGACCATAAAGGGCCTATTTAGACACTATTTAGGCACACTTTTTTACCCTCTGACACCCCCTCCCTCTTCAAATCTGCTTACCCCCCCCCCCCTCCAGAATGGTCTCCGACCCTCCCCCCCCCCCACTTCAAGAACCCGGTTAGGTTTCATGTATGAGTTGAAGCCCCTGTCCACGAGAGCGCTAATAGACCATTGAGCTGCTCTCCCTCTATGCCTCTGCCTGAGTGCGTGCGCGTACGTGCGTGCGTGCGTGACTTCAGTTGAGTTAAAAATTGTTTCCAGCGACACCGACGACAAGCTGCTCTTCGACACGGTTAATTTGGACGCCGATACGAATACTCGCTGGTTCTCGAACGGCGGCGGCAACGTTTCGAATTTTGAAAATTTAAAATCTCAAAATTCCGACGCGGCCGATAGACTGGAAGTGACCGCGGTCAAGCAGCTGGACAGGGACGTCGTCCTCGTGTGCTTTGGAAGTGCGGTTTCTGTTTTTACTGCGGTTAAATTTCGCAATGCTGGTTAGACTGAACACGAACGACGCTGTAGAATAACTTTTTTTTCTATATGTGCCGGTAATTGTACCAACTTTGAAGCATTTCCTGCCGAGTTTGGCTGCGGCGTGCGCAGACACCGTGTAGTCCAACTTTTCCAAGTTTCTACGCGGATGGGTTTGGGATTTGGGATGATGGGATGAAGAATCAGTTTGGGATGGCAACACTTTCCCTTCCATTTGGGGGCTGCAGCTCCCTGGCTGACGGTATCTACGGTGGGGACGAGTTCATCACTAACTGAAGCGGTTCTGTAGTGCGGTGTGGGCAGTGACTGTGGTTTGCGTGTCGCGTTCTGTTGCTGATTCTCTAGCCTTTGTGCCTTTCTCTCGCCGATACTGCTTCGCCTAGCGATTGTCCAGACAGAGCGTAATTGTTTTTCGAAGTGTGCGTGTCTTCGCGTTTGCAGATGAGGTCCGTGTGACGGACATGCGGGGCCGACTGAAGCCGAGTAGGCAAGCGGCCTCGCAGCTCTTTTTTCCCTTCCGAGTGGACACGGTCGTCTGTCTCAGCGACAGCGTCCTCGCCTTCCACAGACACGGAGTGCAGGGACGCTCATTCAAGGACGACCAGGTACTGCTGACGCTGCTGAGCAGGACCGCCGAGCCGGCACGCACGCACGCACGTACGCACGCACGTACGCACGCACATACACAGACACGTGCGCACAGGTACGCGCGCACAAGCAGCACGCACGCACAAACACGCATGCAAAAGCGGATGCGCACACACGCACGCAAAGCAACCCCGGCCGTAGGCAGCTAATCAGCACGGCGTCGCTTCAGGTGACCCAGGACATCTCGGACGAGATGCACGCCTACCGGGTGCTGGGATCCGACAGGTTTCTTCTGTTGTTTTGTTTTTGTCTTTGTGCGTTTTTGTTCTCTTGCATCCTATCCCGCAGTCGTGACTTCCTGTCTAGGGTCGTCGCCTTGGAGTCCCGTGCCGTTTTGAATTTCGGCTCCGACGACGCCGATGGCACGCTGAAAGTGGGCTCGGCGCAGAATTTGCAAAACTTTCAAAATTCAAACATTCAAAGTTCACAACAACAACAACCCCTGGCGACTCTTGTCGACACTTCGCAGGCGGACATCTGCATTCTGACCGGTCACGAAAGCACCATGTGAAAATGGCGCGAAATTTAAATATTTTAAATTTAAAATTTTGTGTACCCGACGAGTCAACGTTTGAAATGGACAAATGGGCGAAATCGACAGGGAAGCATTGGCCGGAGTACGGTAGGTTCAAAAGTTTAGCTCAAGATAAAGTAGGTATGCAAAAACAGAGCCAGTCATTTAGTAGCAGAAAAGTTTGCGTCAACCGTACTCCTAGTTGAAGTGGTGGCGGGATTTTCTCGAATTTCGCCTGGTGGCAAAATGCGCTGGCGCTTACGTTCATTTTTATATGTGCATTCGTGCGTGCGTTCGTTTGTCTGTCTGTCTGTTCGACTACGCGCAGCGCACCCTTAGGCGCCGTTCCGTTCTCTGTGGGCCAACTCCCGCGTGTTGTTGGCTTGCGTGGGGGTTTTATTGGAGTGTCGCGTTGCGCCATAGATGATACACGCTTGGGTAACGGTCCATACCTGTAAATGGGGATTGGGGCCCCCCGTATTTTTTCAAGACCCCCCCCCCCCAACGACCCCCCAGAATTTTCCCCAAGGAATTTTCATCTTATTTATACCGATTTTTGACAAAGAAAAAGTACCAGTATAACTAAAAAAATGGACCCCCCCCCAAAATGCGGCAATTTACCTTCTCCCCCACTCTTCCAGACCCGGTTACACGTATGGTGTAACCCTCGGGCTAGATGCCTGAAATGTAGCGCTTGCTATTTTTTGAAGGCTTCGCTTGCACTCGTATGCGTTGCACAAGTTTAAACTCGCGCGCAAATACTGTATGAATCACTGATTTGTTTGCGTTTTTGAATTTTTTTTCGTGCGTTTCCGCTATTGCGACGTGTTAGTATCGTCAGTCGACAGAGTACAGTAAGCCCAAAAGTTCCCCGATCATACTGTATAACAACGGCCGAGTGTGGTGTATACGCTAATTTGCGTGTGCTGTTCTATAATATTCGCCCAGGGCTGTATAGTTGATTGACCGAAAGCTTAAGTTTTCTGCTGGGCGCATATTAAGATTTGAAAATATTCGTGCACGCATCTTCCGCGCGCTGTACTGTATATGCAAATTTGGTGGCTAGCCAAACGCGTAGTCGGTGGGTGTAGCAATGGTGTTTCTTTTGTGCTGATGGCTGCGGTTTTGCGTTTTTTCGTTGCTATTTTGGTGGCATTTGCGCGTCGATTTGCTCTGCCTCGTCAACAACAATACACTTTGTTGAAACAACAGAATGGGAAACGCAACATGTCCGGTGTAGTGCGATATGCATACGTTACGTAGATATACACTCATCTCTAGCTACCGATCTGTAATACGCAAAAGCTGCTTGTGAACAACTCTGAAATGTTGCACATTTTTTTGCTGATTCTGTGTCATTTGGATTTGCGCGACACTCAAGCTAACATGTTTTGCCGGTGTGGCATGGCATACTCTTCTCGCCATCGAGTTGCACACGAGAAGTACCACTGCGCTGCATCGCGTGCTGTGTCTAGCAAAATACAGTTGCGTACTGTATCGACCTAACAGTCGGCCATTGGAACAAAAACGCAACATCTATTGATACTGCATTAGCCGTATCAACAGGTGTACTTGCAGTGGAAGATGCAAGCTGCTCGGGTGGGGCTGTACTCATACCTGTAGCCGGGTCTGGCAGAATGGGGGGAGGTGTCTAGAGCAAAAAGTGGGGGGGGGTAGCTAACTGCCCATTTTTTGACACGGTATACTTGTACTTTTTGGTCAAAAATGGGTATAAATAGGCTCTAAATAGTGTTATTTAGTTGTTTTATGGTCATATAAACTCAAAAGCACTGCAAAACACCAACATTTGCTCACTTTTATCGTTGTAGACATGGTGAAAATTCCGGGGAGTTGGGGGGGGGGTGTGCTAGAAAAATAGGGGCCCCAAAGCCCCCCCCCCCTCCAGTTACAGACATGGCTGTACTGTATGCTATACTGAATGCTGTACTCAGATTGGGGCCCTGGGTGGCTCTGCTCCTGATCTAGAACACTTGGATATGCCGCACGACATGTTTCTGCTCAACAGCAGTTGCTTCAATAATAAATGGCTGCAGTGGTGTATTGTATTAGTTGCCGTATGTAAATTCTACTTGAACAGTGCACCGAGAGGGCAAAGGGGGTACTGCACATCACAATTCACATCATCACATTGCACCTCGCGTAAACCTAGTGCATACGGCACGTGAGCGGGGCACATCATGTCATCAGCACATCAGTGAGCTAGCACGCGCTGCGGCGCGCCGACCGACATGCCTTTGTTGGTGATCGCTGTCCGCTCACAATCTCATTCTCGTCCCTGTCGCACGCTCGCGTGCTCACGCAAACTCTCGCAATGCACAATGTGTTCCTAGGTAACATATTATACCTAGGTGGGTGGGGCGAAAGTCCCTCTCAACCCTGTAGCTGCAGTCAGGCGCCAGTTTCCGTTCTTTCTCGGTATTTCGAGAATTTGCCAAGAGAATGATCAATTGGGAACAAGTCGCGACGGACGCGGCAGTGGGGTCCCTATTGATTTTTGTCAATCTCTTTTACGTGGTTTTCTACGCAGTTCTCTTAGCGGCTTTGCGCAACCTCTCTAAGGAGCACTCGACCTTCTTGCTCTTCATCAGCGCTTCCATTGTCGATTTGGTGGCAGTGACGTCAGCCCAATCAATCCTTGAATGATAACTTGTATACTTGTTTTATGATTGCCTTTTTTGCCATGTGTAGAGCGTGAATTGGAGCGTTCCGAGTGTGCTGACCAAAAATGGACATAAAATATCTTGACGTCATTGCCGTCGCCGCTTTTCTTCATTCAATTTCTGGTCATGGGCGTTTCAATCGCAGTTCAGGACTTCTTTTACATCAACGACTATATGCCAAAGATCTTACAGGGATTGCACAGGGATGGGCGGTAGTGATGGTTAGAGAAATAAGTTCGATTTGATTCTCTACGTAGTGACTTTAACATTTTGTAAAATTTTTCTGTGCAATCTCCGTCGCAGTTCTTGTTGCTGGCTATCCCAGTGGCAGCAGCGTCTTGGCACTACGTCCTCCTCGCTGTCAACCGATTCTGCGTGGTCGCTTTTTATACGCGACCAATCGAGACTGTCTTCTCTATAAGGGTCATTCAAATCACCCTCACTCTGGGTCAGGGATGGAATTTTTTAAGCTTCAAAAATGTTGTTAAAAGTATATTGGTTTTAGTTTAAAGAAAATGTACCTACACTTGATATGTGCAATTTTTGTGGCACTTTCTTTGCGGTGGCACTTGCGCGCAACAATATTCACCCTTCCTTTTTCAGTGTGGTGCGGGTCGGCTGTGGGGCGAATCTACGAAATTCTCTGTTTTGAGGAGGGGGTCCGCGTGTACTACGAGCCGCGTTTCTACGGCTTCGCCGTCGGCAACGTCACTCTTTTCATCGAGTCGGGCTACGCGCGTTGGCGCACCTTCGACAACTTCTTTCCGCTCGGCCTGCTCGTCCTGCTTTACGGCTCGATGCTGGCCGGTGTTCTCTGTCACAGGGGCGTCAGACAGGCGCAGAGAGGTGCGCACGCACGCACGCACGCACGCACGCACGCACGCACGCACGCTTCGGGCCGCTGCCGGCCTCAGGCGCGGGAAACGGCCTGCAGCGCCGTCTGCTGGTGATCGTGACGACGAACGCGGCGCTGGACCTGGTGGCGAATGGCATCTTCGTCAGTGGCATCGCGACCACCAAGTGGCGCAATCTGGGCCTCAATCTCATCGTCGTGCACAACTACTCCAGCAATGGCCTCTTGCTCTGCGCTCTCAGGTATGTACATTGTACACAACATACAAAACACAACACAACAAACACAACACAACATCTACTGGGTTTCTATATACAGGGTGTATACCAACGTTTTCCTTAAAAGCTAAAAGTTGTGTCTTCTGCAAGGAAATTGCTCGGTTCTGACAAAAAACAATACAAAAAAAACAAAACAAGATTAGAAAATATGTTGAAACTAAAGGTAGGACTTCCATGAGTTCTCTCAATCGTATGCAAGCGCACGATACTGCACAACATACATACCGTAAACCCCCAATAGTGCACCGTAGCCAAGCCCGTAGTGTACTCCTTCCAATAGTGCGACAGAGGCAAGAAGAACATACCCTCCGCATGTACAAAAAATAAGCCGTTGAAGGTATGTTTCTATGGTGTGTACACCGCTACATACCTACACCCATTAATAAACTTTGTCAGCTACGTTGAACTGTAGTAGATGACATAAGAAACGCGAAAATTAATATTAAAAAAAAATTAAGAAGGCGTAACGAACAAAATAGGATTCACGTACATAGGTACCTGCACGCACAGGTATACCTGTAGATACTGATATGTATGTACAATGTGCTACGGAAAATAGGGTGTAGTGCAACGTCATCGATATGCTTCAGCACTCTCGTACAGAAAGAAATGGTCAAGATCACACACAAATACTTGGGATTCCTCAGCAAGTGAAGTCTACTACTAGCGTCGGTCGACAATGAAGACGCGCTTACAGTCTCATTGCATGGAGCGTAATGGCAATTGGTGCAAGGACAAGACCCACGAAACACATTCTCCCTTTCTCAACTATACAGAATTTGCACAGACGAAAAGGCACGCACGCACGCACGCACGCACGCACGCACGCACGCACGCACGCACGCACGCACGCACACACGCACGCACGCACGCACGCACGCACGCACGCACGCACGCACGCACGCACGCACGCACGCTGACACCGGCTAGACAATCAAAATAAGGCGTCTATCTTTTCTCGCTAATTGCACGAACATGACTCGTCAAAAACATCGTCACAGACTGGATATAGTTGAGGTGACTGAATAAATATCACAATCGCGCAAGAATTGCATAGCGACAGAGAATCACATCTTGTATGTTTTTTCCCGTGTTTTGTGTCCTATTCGGCACCGCAGCCCCATCTACAGCCGAAGAACAGTCCGAAGACTAGAAGGAACGCGATGGCGACCATGCTAAACGTATGGGTTCTGTATTCCCTTTTGTACCGTATACCGTAAACCCTCTAATTGGCTACTTAGTCACCCAACCGGCAGTAGCAACGAGGGAAGGTAAAATTGCAGCTAATTAAGAAATCCACTCCCACAAACTTCCTCCAGGGTTTCTGTTTCACTACATTGGCACGCACCGACGCATCATATCACTGACGTCATTGCACAGACTCACATGTATGACTGGTAGAGACACCAAATGGTGGGGTTGGGGCAGTTGACGGAGGGAGACGCTTGTCCGTCCCCATCTCTCAGCTCTGGCGGCGGGTTCACTTTATCCTCCTCCCAAAGTTGCATTTCCTGCGCTTCTTCGTCCTGTCCTTCTGCTTGCTGGTCTCGTAGCTCCAGGGAATCGGCAACACTGTCCATGTCTTCCACCGTCACGACGAGCTCGTTGTTCTGGTTGAGAATGGCACCCGGTTGGGTGGGGGAAGAACGAATCGGTGAGGGCGACAGGATGCAGAGGCAGCAGAGAAGAGAGGAGAGAAGCATGAAAGACATGGCGGCGGTGCTGAAAATGAGATTGAAGTTGTTATGGAGTGTAGCGGTAGTTTGGCGAGATATTTCAGAACGTAAGGTTAAACCTTCGATCTAAAAAGAATGGTTCTTTCACCACAATGGATGGATGGACTCGGACAAAGCAATATCATACATTTTTCTTTATACTAGCTTGGAAATGAAGGTCGTCAGGTTTCTCGGCCACCCACTCTGACTGAACTCCAAGACGTTTGCCTTGGTTTCCCACTAGAGCTGATTGACCAAAGTCAGTCCCATAGAACGAGCTCGCCAGTCTATAGTTCCAGTTCCCGTTCCACTTTTCTACGAGTCCACTTTTTCTTCTGGCGGCGATCGGCGCGCTACCGACTTTCCCCCCTGCTGACTAGGCCAATCTCCGCCGGGTTTTTATCGAGGAGCCGTTTTGGTGGTTGTTCAAGTCGAAAAGTCGCGCGTGCGCGCGCGCGCTAAAAATCGCTCCGCCAACTGGAATCGGGGAAACGCGCGCGAGCGCAGCAGAGCCGGCTATTGTCATCTATAGGTTTCTTCACGGCGAAGGGGGAGGAGATGCCCCGCGGCGGCGCCGATCCACGCCCGCCGGGCGGATTCGCGCGACGGCGGCGCGCGCCACGCCAAGAGACTACAGTAAGACGAATCGAAAAAGTCGACGGAACAGTGGAATGAAGACAGAAGACTGGGCGGCATACGCGACATGAAAAGAGAGCTGTGCTCTGCATCCATTGTTCAACAGGGTCTAGGCATGCTTGTGTTAGGAAAGCCGGCTGGAAATTCTAGACGAAGAACTTGCTGAATAAAATCGCATTTTGTTCAGTCGGCTACTGTACGTAGCGCAACTGTGGAACGTAAAATCGCTCGCATTTCTGGTGGCGCGCTGAACGGTCGTTCTTTGCGGCACATCTCGGCCTTGACAGTGGCGGACCGGTAACCGCAACTTAGTGGCGCTAGTGCCTGCCCTGTGCAGCAACTTGTCTATAAATAGAAAACAACAAATTGCTCAGGCAGTGAAAACAGAACGTAAACGTCCACGTCTATGCGTATTGCGTAAACCAAACATCGGCATCAACAGTCCCGCACAAGCGACTGTAAATGCAGCGTGACGCGCGCTCATTTTATTTTCATACGTGATGCATTTTATGTACGAACAATTCTTCTTTCAGGGCAGGGCCGCACCAAAACGCGTTTTAAGCGCCCCGAACTTCCAGCGATTTTTTTGAGAAAGTTACCTAAATACCGGAAAATACCGGGATCATGCGCCGGGGCGCCACATTTTTCACGGTTCTTAGAGAGCCCTGTTGAAGGGGACGGCCAGATTTCGAGCGTCCTAACAGCAACAATGGACATGCAGTGCAGCAAACGCATATGTGACGTGCTTGTCAATGTTGCGCTAAATTATTCCATTGCTGATCATCGGATCTGTATCTATGGACTCAATACAGCGAACAGCTGAGAGGATGGGGAGAGGTTGCATAGTAGACGCGTGACGCGTATGGCCATTCGCCGCTGAAGCAGCGAACTCAGAACTGAAAATGGAAACCTGCAAGGACAATATCGCTGTCATGTCGTCGAGCAGTGTAAAATGACGTAGATGACAGATCGCTCCGCCACTACCTATGTCATTTGCGTGGGAAGCATGAGGGCGCAGCAGCGCACTGGATTGTTGCATGATGAGTAACCCGCCCGGTGTGATTGCTTGCTTGCGAGCGTATGTATGTACGCGCCCTGCGCACGTTTTGTTATAAGTTGGCATCAAGTATCGTTTTGTTATACTTTTTGTTGTTGGCATCAAGTGTCCGGTTTATACTTTTTGTTGGAATTTTATGGCATTTGTTGGAAAATGAGAATAGAATAGAAGAAAAAAGAATAGACAAGTTAACGCAAATCATTTGGAAGACGACAGCTACCGGAACTTCTCGCAAACATACATACGGTGTGCGCACACAGAAAACGCAAACAAATCGATTACGGTATGCCCACGTGCGTGTGTGCCTGCTGTGTTTGCACAACTAACTGTGTACTCTTGAAGGAAAGAATCGTAATCGCGTGACGCGGAAACCTGCGTCGTCCTCAGTTTTGTGTGCCTCTGGATGACTGTGCGAGCTGCTCACTTGCGTGTCGCTGCTTCTGGATACTCTTGGGAGTTGACTCACACGTCACATTGAATCTAATTTTTCTCTCACGAAAAGTTCTCAGGATCTACCGTATTCCAACTGAGTTGAAACATTTGAATTTGTTCTTGGTTGAATGTTTTTGGTTGAAACGTTTGCACAACGTTATATAATTTCGTATTTTGTAAACAATTTCAATGCACTGTAACAAGCACAAACGAAACGACACCATTTTTAGAGCAATTGAAAACGCATCGTGTTGTCGAATGTGGTTCGTTGTTTTGGCCCACGTTTTGGCCCGAATGTAGCCAGGCATTCATAGTCTCACACGACGAAACCTTTGTATGTCCCAGTGCTAGGAGCAGCTAGACTTAGTTCTCTGGCTGCAAAACAACTGGGGAGTGGGTAGGGAGATATTCTGCTCCATTCTTTTCGCATCCCAAAGGCCTCAGCTTCTTCTGACATTGACGTGAATTCGGCTGTGCCAGGCAGAATTCGAGCAGGAGGGGGAGAGGGGTGTTGCCCACTGCTTGCCTCATCGCTCACAGACACGCGGGCGGGGGGCAAGGTTGAGGGAAAAGCGAGTACCCCACTTAGAGCGGAGGGACGACGCGTAGGCGCACAGCCGTGGCTAGAGCGAGTGAAAAACAAACAAGGGGGTGGGCGAGCAGCCCCCCCCCCCCTCTCCCCTGTCCGTCCGTCCCACCTCCTATTGACTCTTGCCGCCTGGCTGCCTGCAGCCTGCATCGCGCAACTGCCGGCGCCCTGCTAGAAACCGAGCGGCGAGCCAGAAGCTAGCCCGAGTTAGCCTTGCAGCTGGCGCGCACAAGCCGACGTCCCTAGCCCGCTAGCGAACGAGGTGCGGTGAGAGCGCTGTGGTGAAATCCGATGCAGCAGGTCGGAACTGGAGATTAGGCAACAAAATGCGACTCTTTTCCTCAGCGCTGCTGGCTGCCTCTGGGAATTTGAGAGCGATTTGGGTGCTTAACGGTAGACAAAACCGCGTGAGAATAAGCTAGTTCTTACTCCGACCGTCTGCGAAAAATGCGAAAAGATTGCGGCCTCGCAGGCTATTTTCTTCTCACAACGTGGTGTGTGTGTGCGTGTGCGTGCGTGCGTGCGTGCGTGCGTGCGTGCGTACGTGCGTGCATGCGTGCGAGTGTGCGTGCGCGCGCGCGTGCGCGCGCACGTGCGTACGGGCATTTCATCTCTCCATTCCTTGTTGCAAACGCTGGATCGCAAGTGCTCATCTTTTGCTGGATCGCAAGTGCTCATCTTTTAGTCGCCCACCCAAAACCCACCTTTGCCTTTCTCCGAGCAGGCCATTATTTACGCCGCCTAGGTTCTGGAAGAAGCGGGCCTTGCTCGAAGTCTTCTGGGCTAGTTTTTTTGTGAAACTTTTAGAACGCGTCCAGAAGCGAACCAATTCTGCGCGGCAGAACCGCAAGGACACCAAAATAGCACGGGAGAATGGCGCAACCCCCGGAGACGCCTGTGATGACGGACGCCGACTTCGACCGCGCGCTCGACAGCCTCCAGAGTGTCGGCGGCGACTCGGCGGAGGAGGTCGCGGAACTCATCAGTGAGTGACAACCCCATTCGGGAAGGACTTCAAGTTCAGACAGCTATACAAAATTACAGCAAGCGATAGTTCCTTCCTTCAGAGAACTTCAGAATTGGCGGAGCACACTTGTAGTGTTCATTTTGTCTTAAATCAACATTCGAATACAATGAAGGCGTAAGCTGCAGCTGTCCAGAGGGCACGGTGCATGGCTCCCTATTTAGACAGCACCAGCCCACGCATACACAGCGAATCTTTCGCATTGCTTAGAAATGATGAACGAGCAGCGTATTCTGAGCTACGAGGAGGCGGAGCAGATCATGCGCGACTCCTCGACCGACGCCTACGGAAACACGGTCGTCAAGAGCGGCCTGCCCGACCAGACGCGGCCCGCCGAGCCCGACAACTCGACCAACGTCGACGACGTCATCTACAGGTCCACCAACAACGACCCCTCCCTCACCGAGATCAATCTCAACAACATGAAGGTCGTGCAGTGTGGTGAGACGAGAGCGAGACGCAAGCGCAAGATTAATTTTCCTGTTCAGCGCACGCCCATTCCGCACATCCAGCGCCTGATCATGTCCCTCTACCACAACACGCACGTGACCACGCTGAGTCTCGCCAACACCGGGCTGACGGACACGGGCGGTGAGGCACTGATCCCGGTACTGGAGAATAACAAGACGCTGAAGGTGCTGAATCTCGAGACCAACTACTTGTCCGGGGACCTACTGACGAGGGTCTTCAAGTCCGCATTGGTAAACCAGACGCTTGAGCAGATCAAGGCAGTTAACCAGGTCTGGTCCTTTGGTCAATACATTCTTATTCTATGTGGCCTTTTATGGGCAAAAATATAGTGGTAGGTACATTTATATCGTGTATACACACTACTACTAACCAATAATAGTACGTTTCAGCAACTATTAACGGTAAATCAACCATTAAATGTGGCAAAAGTGATCAAAATCGCCGAAAAATCGGCAATTTTGACAGCGAAACTAGCATTACCATTCAAAATTTTTAGGTTGAAATAATAGAAGCCCCCCCTCCAATAGTGCCCCCCCCCTCCAATAGTGCCCCCGGGTAAGGAGAGGTTGAAAAAATAGTGCCCCGGGGGCACTATTGGAGGATTTACGGTAGCAAAGAAAAATCTGAGACAATAATAGAGAACGTAAGCATGCCACACACGAATTTGTTGGTGTACAGCGGTGTAGCTTACATAAACCGATGGAGTTGGTCTTTTCAGGGCGTCACGTTCAGCACGCAAGCTGAAGTCGAGATCATCAAAGCGGTTGTCGAGAACCGGGGACTGTTGAAAGTCAGTCTCAACTTGCGCCTGCCAGAGGGAAGACACAAAATCCAGAACTCCACCATTAGGAATGGAGAAATCCGTAAGTAATTCCACCTTCTTGTGCCCAGGTGCTACTGTCGAGTCGAACGCTGGGGGCCATTGTAGACTGCATGGTACATACATCAAAACTTGGGCTTATCCTATTCCTAAGTGTGGCATAACTTAAAGTGTGGTAAAATGTTCGTACATGTGTGCACATTTAGTGAACGTTGTACCAGCACTTCATCAAACAATATGTTCAGGACGGGTTCTGAGAAGGCGCGAGCTGCAAATGATGAGAGCTGAGGAAGAGCGAGGCAAGAATGGTGAACCAGAGCAGCCAAAGAAAGATGCCGTTGCCACAAGTGCAGCCCTGCCAAACGGTCATGTTGCTGGCGCCGCAGTTCCAAAAGAAAAGCCCAAAAGAGTGGTTAAAAGGTCTCAAGCCTCCAAAACGTCTGCAGCAGAACCAGAGAAACCAAATACCCAAACCCCAACGTGCCCAGTCGAGAAGAAACCAGCAGCATCAGCGGCCAAGCCAGCAGCTGACCGTCGCGGTTCCACGACCACAACAGCAGCTGTGTCTCGAGCCCAACTCATGAAAATGCAGGAGGAAAAGGACAAAGAACAAGCAAAGGAGACAGACGCTGAAAAGGAACATCCAAAAACGAAACGTGCTACAAATCTTAAGAAACTGACGGCCGAAAACTCGACAAATGAGACTGCAAAATCTGCCACGGATGGAAACCCTGTTGAAAAGCCAAAACTAAAGAAGACAGCCAAGCCAAGGGACGCCATGCCACAAAAAGTTACAAAGGAAAAAGTAGCAGAGACAGCAAAGACTGAGCCCACCAAGATGCCATCCTCGTCGGCACGCAACCCTCCGCCACCAGTGCCTTCGAAGCCCAAGCAGAAAGTCGATGCAAAATGCACAGTGCCGCGCAAAGTAAGCAATAAGTGAAGTTCAGAAGGCTTTTCTGCAGCTCCTCGAATTCTTGTCTCTAATACGTCTAAGATAATCGTGATTGAGGCGAGCTGTTTGGCCGAAGCTGCTGATTGGTTCTTTTGGGTGTGTCAGAACGCGCTGATTGGTTGGTCACAAGGCTGTGGGTACACGTGTGAAGAACTGTATACTCAGAGGCATATGGTATACTGTGCAACTTAGAGTGCTGTGGTAGCGAATACTAGCAATAATTTATTTGCAGCAACCAAAAGCTATCCCTACCCATTTGTTTGCGAGTTATAACAAATACACAATTCACTGGCAACAAATATAGTAATCACCAACCAGCACAGATCAAACAGTTGAAAATCAGTGTAACAAACATCAAAAGAAAGACCAAATCGTCAAATATATTGATTCTCAGAGTTTCATCACGTTCGCTACCAGTTTTTGTTTCTAATGACAAGATCGTCCAGTGGGCATTACATCTTCTTATTCACCTGAAAATGGCAGTAGTACTCTTTCATCAGCACACCAATTATTATCAGACTTACCACCATCCCCACAACCACCGTCTCCACAACCATCTCCACAGCCATCTCCATCTCCAACTCCATCTACACAACCACCACCAACAGGGCTGATGTTGCACCAGCGGCGATTGCGACTTTCGCGTCGGTTCCACCGAGCTGAGACCTGATCCGAGCCGGTGGCCAGCGCAATCAGAACACTCCCTGTTGCTTGTAAGGCTGCAATATGTGCTAGCGGAAATCACGTGAATGAGAACAGAATAAAAGGTATTCCGCCCCTGCCCCTTCAGTTCGAAACAACGCCCCACTCGTGCCCGTAGTAAACGTTTCCGTAGTAAACGTGTAAACTAGGTTTTCTCAAGCTCTCTCTACTAGGTTTTTAGGTTTTTAGGTTTTTAAAAGCTTTGAAGCCAGCATCCGGCTACAGATTCTGTAAAAATTGCACTCTCCCAGGATGGATAAATTACCTCTCCACTGGATAAAGTACCTGGATCTTCAGCTGCTTTTGTAGAAGTAGATTCTTCATATGTTGGTGGTGGCAGTGGGTGGATAGTTCCAGAAGACCCAGTTGTTCCCAACTCTGGTGAAGTGACCACTGCAGTGGGCACACTTGCAGTGCTTCTCCATTTGGTGTTAGGCGCTTCTGCTGGCAATGAAACAGCACCTCCTACCAAAGTTGAAATGCTTACACGACACTGCGTTGCGCAGTACTGACATGACATACTGCAGTCAATACTGTCACCTAAAGCGTTAGCGATTGGTTGGAGGGGGGCCAATTTGACAGTCAGCCCACACTATTTTTTTTTCAAAAACTGTTTCAACTTTTCGACAAAGCACAAAGCAGTTATTTAGACTCATTTAGACCTACCGATTTTGATAAAAAACTACGGTAATCATTTATTTCGACGATTGTATTTAGTAAAACATTTTCTCCCTGGCGGACATCTACCACTCGTTTTTTGGCTCCGGGGACCCCCCTTCCCTCTTGCAGACTCTCATTCCCCTTCCCATTTTCTCCACTTGTCCTAACCCGGTTACAGGGGTGACCAAGACTGCAGGTTCCGATTGAGACCCGGTACTGTGGTTTGGTCTATGCCCCTCATGGTTCGTAGACCGGTTGCATAAATTGTAAGCAGGGTGCTAGGTAAACATATCAGCTTGCTACTTTAGAGAATACCCTCCCTCATACGGCTTCTACAAAAGTAGGTACCATTGGTGTTGTTGCCCGCGTGTGCCCTGTAACGTACGTACCAATGGGGTCCTGCGTACAGGCGAGGCATGGCACGCCCGTCTGATTAGGACCAAGACCAGGAAAGCAGGTGCAAAGGCAGCAGATCAGGAACCCCTGGGTGTGAATGTGAACTGTGATTCATGTGAATGAAAATGATGTAGCGGTCAAGCTGCAGAAAGTTGTAGAATGAAGGAAAATGCTTCTGCAGAAAATGTTGTGGGCTGTGTATCAGCCGTAATGTATTTTTTAACAAGTTCCAATGTTTGTTTGTGTTCAATGAAAACATGTAAATCAAGATGTACCATGGCAGCCAAACAGGACAGTAGAATAATCGTCCGCACATTTGTGAACTCGCGTGCATCTTCGTATTCTTCACACCTAAACAAATTCCTGCTATGCATCGACAAATTAATGACCACATAAGCAAGATGCAAAGCTGTCAAGACCTCGTTCCAATATAATTTGTGTGGCATTCGCATTTTTTCAAATCGTAATTGTAGGTGCCATGATCGCAAAGTTCGCTGTCGCACCTAGGTAGAAGTTTGCTGGTTGTACAGTTGGCCTAAGTTTGAAAGAAAATACTCAGAGGTTGAATCAATAGTACCCCCTCAAATAGAGCCCCAGGGGTAGGAGAGGAGGTTTTTCAGTGAGTGTTAACAGTAAATTAATCCTAAAATAGAAAAAGATTACCAAAATGGCTAAATTTGGACCCCAAACTTTGTTTCACAAACGGAAATCTCTCTCCCTCTCTCCGCTCTCTGCTCTCTGCTCTCTGCTCTCTGCCCTCCGCTCTCCGCTCTCCGCTCTCGCTCTCCGCTCTCCGCTCTCCGCTCTCCGCTCTCCGCTCTCCCCTCTCCGCTCTCCGCTCTCCGCTCTCCGCTCTCCGCTCTCCGCTCTCCGCTCGCCGCTCCCCGCTCTCCGCTCTCCGCTCTCCGCTCTCCGCTCTCCGCTCTCCGCTCTCCGCTCTCCGCTCTCCGCTCTCCGCTCCCCCCCCTCTCTCTCTCTCTCTCTCTCTCTCTCTCTCTCTCTCTCTCTCTCTCTCTCTCTCTCTCTCTCTCTCTCTCTCTCTCTCTCTCTCTCTCTCTCTCTCTCTCTCTCTCTCTCTCTCTCTCTCTCTCTCTCTCTCTCTCTCTCTCTCTCTCTCTCTCTCCAATAGTAACCCCTCTCTCTCCAATAGTACCCCTTCTTTCCACTAGTACCCCCTCTCTCTACTAGTACCTCCTCTCTCTCCAATAGTACCCCCTCTGTCCCCAATAGTACCCCCTCTCTCCAATAGTACCCCCCTCTCTCTCAAATAGTACCCCCTCTCTCCAATAGTACCCCCTCTCTCCAATAGTACGCCCTAACTCTCCAAAGTCTGACCATTTCATTCATCGATACAGCTCTTTTTGTGGAACTGAGAAAATGACATGCCTGTACTTTAAAAAGTGCAACCAAACCTCTTTCCAGTCCAGCCATAATCACACAGGCAAATGATGCCTGTCGTTGTCGTTGCCACGCCTCCATATTTGCAAATGTGCCGAAACTTTGGGTCTCTGACACCAGGAGATAAAATTCTGATGTCGCAATTTTCGCCAGTATACACCATGTCGCACAGACAGTATTCTACGCCGTTTTTGTTCGTGGTTATGAAGCCGTGCTTGCATTCCAGTGGCTTCTCCTTGGATTCATCAGCTGTAGCGCGCAAATGTCCTAAGAAAATCGAGAGACACAGATGAGCGTTGAATCGGATCAGCATTTCACTCTATCAATGCAGGCAGGCCAACGAAAACCACAGGTCGGGTTGTCTGTCTGTGTCTATCGCCGACGAATGGCACACTCAACAGAAGTACAGTAGGAATTGAAAAGTGCTTATTCGGACAAAGGAGGTAATGCGAGCGACTGAGAGAAAAGCACACAGACAGCTTGCGCTTCTTGTTTGAGCTAGCCTCTCGAGGACTGAAAGTTGCCTTGGAAGAAGGGAACCAACCTGCACGCACACTATGCACTCGCAGCACGGAAACATGACGTGGTTTGACGTGCGTACCTACAGCTTCCAAATGCCGTTCGATGACTATTAGACTTCTCTTGTTGACAGAATGGCTCATTGTGCCTCGATTCACTCCAACATACCCTGGAGTGACCAGAGGCACAATTTGAGTCCCATTTGGAGCAAGCAGCAAGAAGTTATGAGCAAACAAATGCGTCTCTGAAATTTATGAAGAGAAACTGCCAGTCGGAAGTCCGCGAAGTCCACAAACTCGGCAGGAGCAAAGTGTGCGCCCTTTAGCTTAGCTCTCAACTCAAGTCGAACATACACACAAGCTTGAAACTTGATTGATCGATTTGAAAGCCTAGTCTGATCACTTGTCGGCGCAGCTGATCAACGACGCGTGACGCGATCCACGTAGCGATGATTGGCCAGCTCCTGCAGAACTTGATTGATTTCGACGTCGTTCAACGCGAGGTCGACGTGCGTTGTCGCCGCCGTCTTGCTGAAATTCAGAAAATTCAAACTTCAAATTCAAGACCTGCCGTGCGCAGACATTTTGTCATACGGTGGTGTGGTGCAGACGCAAAGTGAAGCGCCCTTGCGTGTTGAGTGAGGCTTTTTGTATTTTATTATGTTGCATTGTATTTTTAGTGGATTTATTACAGTAATTAAAGTACAGTATACAACTGCGTACCTTTGGCCATTCGAGTCGTTGTAGGGGAATACGCGAGAGATGTAGTTGTCGTAGACGCAGTTTTGACGTTGGTACTTGTTCACCAACCGTCTCAGCTAAAACCAAGAGTCGCATTTGTGCAACAGCAAATTTGCAAAGTCTTTCGCTTGTATCAACTACACGACTAAGCCAGCCGAATCGAATTTTTATAAAATCCCGGATTTATAAAATTTCTATAAAATCCATTCCAGCGTATACCGTAGGTATTTGTATTTTGTAGATACAGTATCTTGTAAATGCGATGCTTCGCACGACCTCATCAATAAAGAACTCTCTAAAGCGTATGCTGGGCACGCTGTAGGGATCGTTGAGCTCCGGCAAGTAGTTGGCGGTCGTGTAGACGTCAAACGTAATCATGCGGCGGAAGCCTCTGCAGTAGCGGGAGGTAGGGGCTGCAAAGGAAAGTTGATCAGCTTATCGCTAGTTCAACGGGTAAACGGCGATGCAACAATGCTCAGCAGACACAGTAATCGTGAGCTGAAAAAACGGCACAGTTGTGCTGCAAATTGCGTTCTGCAGCGGTTAAACAACGGAAGTTCTAGTGCGTACATACAGCTGCCTAATATTGGTGCAAGACCAAAACGTGGAACGGAGCGTAAATTCATATACCGTAAACCCTATAATTAGCCCCCCTATAATTAGCCCCCCCCTATAATAATACACCCTCCCAAGACCACTTTGAGTTAATAAGCCCCCCCCCCCTATAATTACGCCCCCTCCCTAAATGAACCATCGTCTAAAAGGCACATGTTTCCATGTCTGGGTGTATGTATGGTCGCGTATGTGTATGTATGTACACGTATGTGCATGTGAGACTGTGTGAGAGTGTGTTAGAGTGTACCAACGTGTGTGCACAGCGCCTTTTTCCCTTAAAAATCGCCTCCACGCGCCTTTTTGCCCACACATCTTTCCACTCATCGACACTTCCAGTTTATAAGCCCCCCCCCCTATAATTAGCCCCCCCTATAATTATACACCCTCCTAGAGCTCGAACGAAGAAATTAGCCCCCGGGGGGCTAATTATAGGGTTTACGGTAGGTTTTGGTTTGGTTGGTTTTCAAAAGTTTTGACCGTCAAACATTCTGTACACGGCCTGTGCGTTCATTAGAGCCAGTAACCCATTCGTTAACCCACCCTGGGCGTTCATCAGAAGGGGGATCATTGAATGGGGGCGTTTGTTGGTGGGGGGGGGATTTACGTCTTGCTTCGTCCAATTTGGTTCTATTTTTGCGTTTATTGGGAGATCTCCCAGTTTCTTTACAGAACTCAGAGTTTACTACCGTTGCTGTACTCTCGAAAATCGTTTTCAATCGTTGTATTCCCGCATTTTTAGTTTTCTGGGACAGCGTCAACGTCACCTCACCACAGTTGTGACTTGTGAAATTCACGAACCTGTTTTCTGTGGCGAATTGCTGTGTCTGTAATTGGTACTATTACCGTAATTCCTTTACAAACTACACGCTACAGCGTCCAACGCACATGAGCATGCTTGTGCACCGCCCGCCACGATGGCTAAGATGGCCAGCGCAATTGTGGCAGTCTTCATTTCTCTTTTTCTTTTGCGGTACAGCTTCGGAGCTCTGCTTTTTCGAATTGATTCGACTAAAGGCAGGCTTTGTAACACCTCTGCGCTGCGACCAATAAGGCCGTTCAAAGTTTAACTTGTTCCCTCTAGGCGGTAGGTATAACGTTTCGTTGGGCGCGGGTCCCACGCCCACAACGCAAGCAGCGCGAATCAGATCGTAAAGACGCAAACGCCGCAAGTCGTAAAGCTTTTCAGGCTTTTTCCGGCTTTTTGCGCTTTTGCCCTTGACGGGGTGGGGTGACGCTATGAATCACGAGCAGCCACATAATGTAGGACAGTGAAGAAACGTCATTTGGCGCAGTGAAAGCCTAAGTGGAACCGAGTTGTGGAACCATTGGTCACTTTACCGTGCACAAATCATTCCAAGCCCTAAGGAATCAAAGTCGACAAAGAGCGGAAGACACCTGCAGTTCGACAAGGCACAAATAAGAACATGCCCAAGTGTATCATGTTGCTGCAACAATGTTCTTTGTCGCTCGCTCTCTTTGATCCATTGTTGGCTGGCCAGCACAACTCTGTGAATTAAAGCTGCGCGCAGAGCATAATAAAAGTTATATTGCGCTGCCCTTGCGTGAGCGATGCTCAACCCACGTTTTTGGTGACTTCCTGTTCGATTTACGTATGCACTATCAGCTTTGCTAGACTGCTGTTTCAGTGAAGAGTGAATTCCACCCCCCCCCCCCCACCCGTATTCAATTACCGAGCGAGCAGGTAGCGTAAATGCCACGGCGGGGTATGAGCGGAGAGAGAGAGGAACTTGGTATGAACGGGGTGGGGGTTGTCGTTGATAAATACAACGGGGCGTTGGCGTTGATACGGTAAGCGAATCTTATACTGAATCTGTGCAACGGCTACGCGACAAAAGCACCCCGTCAAAAGCCCCCGCGACAAAAGCCCCCACGTCAAAAGCCCCCGCGTCAAAAGCCCCCCCATCAAAAGCCCCCGCGTCAAAAGCCCCCTCAAATACAGCGAAAGGGCTAAGTTTCGCGAAGGTGCGGAAGTAGATGGGGAAGGGGCAGTTCCAGTCGTCGAGAGGCACGTGCAGCCAGGCGTCGTCCCAAGTTGACGCAAATTGACGTTTCACGAGAATGATATGGACGTGTGCATTGCTATGATGTCACGGATGTGGTAGTCTCCTTGTCCTTTCATTGGCACCCCGAAATGTTAGAGTGCCACCATACACAGCCGCAAGCTTCGCTTGCCTGGCACTTCTTATCTTGAAGCGACACAAAGTCCTGGGACAGACACACGCACGTACCTGCACGCACTAACTGTTGTTTTGACGTGCAAGCGCACACGACAAGTTGGGTTCTTCTGTGCAAGGTCATATACATCACAAGACGAGCATCTCATTTCGTGGTAGCCACTGTTTTTACGGGATTTTTCTGTGCTGATTTTAGAGGAATTTCACAATCTGCAAACAGAACAATGAGTGCAAGTGAAGCAAAAAGAAGAAAACTGCAACAAGAAGTGGCTCCAATGGACATGAATTCTATTGTGGTTTGCTTTTGGTGTTTGTTTAACATGCTAATTCTTTTTAATTTAATTGCTTCAACCTGCAATTGTAATTCTTTTCAAAAAGATTGCTTCAACCTCCGAAACTCTCAAATATCCTAGAGTGCCCACGACATTTTATATGTCGCAGATTATGAATTATGAATTAATGAATAAAAAAAAGTTAAATATCATTTAATTCAGAACGGAGAATCGAATGCTCAAAACTCGTCTGGCAGTTCCGAGCTCGTTACCAATCTGCAAAACTGCAACTCCAAGGCCGCGTGTCTTGCCTATTATTAATTGATTAAAATTATTACTTGAATAGATTCTTGAGTAAAGCTCGTCTGAACCGTTTTTGTTGTTTTTTATCATTGTGTGTGTTGTAATAAGACTACTCGCAAGACACGCTGGTCTAAGGCGCTAACCAAAGGGTAAAAAAATTGAATTGACTAGCAGTATTTCTATTGTTTTCGACTTTTAGAGATCCATTTCCTCCGTTGGCCGCTGGACAATTGCGAATCTACGCCATGCGCTTCTGTCCATTTGCTCAGCGCACACTGCTCGTTCTGGCCTACAAAGGAATCGAGTTAGCAACTACACCGTTCCTGTTTTTTTCTTTAAACCTCATTGTGCGTACGTGTCGAACGTGTACTATTGTTTCGTCGCTCGAACTGTTTTTTCAATTTTCATTCAGTTTATTAAAAAAAGTACATCCAGTTCATAAAAAAATCTAATTTCTATAATGCCATGTTTCACTCCGCTTGTTTCCCTTTTTAAGCGTCGAGGTGGTAAACATCAACCTGAAGCGCAAGCCGGAGTGGTTCGACACGCAGATCAACCCCATGAGCAAGGTGCCGGTGCTCCAAAAGGACGGCGACATCGTCTTCGAGAGCGCCATCTGCAACTACTACCTCGACGACGTCTACCCCGAGAAACCGATTCTGCCCAGGAACCCGGTCAAGAAGGCTCACCAACTTATGCTCTTTGAGCAAGTCGATCAGGTTGAGCAGTTTGAAATTTTGCTCTCGGTAGAATTTTGCTCTGATTTGGCGAGTTTAAGCACCGGATCACGTATCCCGCGCTGGTTCGGGCGATCGCCGATGAAACGGCACCTCAGCTGATGGAAAAAGCGGCTTGCGGCTTCGAAAAGTTGCTCTCTGGCGACTATTACGGGGGTGAGCGTGTAGTCCCTGCTATGTAGCTAGAGTATACGCGACAATTTTTTTTAATTTCAGGCGACGACCTGAGCTGGACGGATTTCATGGTCTGGCCATTCATAGTGCAGCGCATGCTTTTCTCAAAGATGTTCGGCTTCAAGGACTTTCCCGATGCGCAGGAGCATCCCAAGCTCTACGCGTACACTCAGAGGTATGAATGAGTCACTTCCTCTCTGCGTGGGAATGATGAGTCACTTCCAAACGCGCTTCTTCCACAGGATGTGGAACACGGAGTGCGTCCGCAAGGCGTACTGGACTTCGGACTCGGACCGACTGGAGTTCGTCAGGCAGTACGTCAAGACGAACCAGGGCGGCGCGCCACCCGACTACGATATCGGCCTCAGTGGCCCACCCGACCCCATGGGCGCCAGGGTCACCAACGACGGCATTTGACTCAGAGCCATTTGGACAGGAAGAAGGATTTTGACGTTAGTTGACCTGACAGAGCTTTGAGAATGGTTTCGGGACAGAGTCTTTGACCAAGCTGGTTGTTGCTAAAACGCAAAGATTTTGAGAGTTGCTTGTACGGCGAGAGTAAAGTGGCTGCCTTGTGCGAATGCTGACAGCTGGACAGAGCCCATGTCATTCAACGACAGTGCAATTTTACTCGTTTCGTTCTCTGCGATGCGCATCATGCAGCAGTGTTACGGTGTTTGCAATTTACATAACGCATCAAAAATCAATGTCCCATTCTAACGCTTTTCCGCCCTCTTTCCATATCCATTCTCCAGAGCATCTGAGGCAACCATAAAAGGCCATGCAACAGGCCAATCCACACTATGAGAAACGTTGTCTTGAAGAATGTTCTAGCAATGTACGAAGGCGCAAACGCGGCGGGCACCAGGCCAAGACATGTACTGATTCCTGCGAGCGCCACTGGCCAGCCCACTCGGTCCAAGGTCGCGTGTAAAGCTTGCTCGCGACTCCTAAAAGGGGCCAACGAATCGATAAATGGCTCGAGAAAGGGGAAGCTTTCTTTGCTGTGTAGGTACTAGCCGCTTCGAACTCAGGACTCCTGCTTGCAACGTGCTCCAAAGTGGTTCAACATCAATTTGTCTCATGAAATAAAATAATGTTGAGAATACTCAGTTGTACAATGATGAATCACCGCAATGATGAAACTGCAAAGTGTTGGAATGCAGGTCAACCAAAGCCAATGCATGTCAACCAACGCATTTGCATGAATACTACAGAATTACTTGTAACACCCACTCTGTTTTAAATAAATTTCATATCAACACACCCACGACGTTAATTGGAGACATGCGCTGAGACTCGTTTGCAGAAGTTTTGTTTTATTTTCTGTGGTGATGCTATGTGGCGGGGGGGGGAGCATAGGCTTTTCGGTGTGTCTGTTTGTATGTGTTGTATGTTCAAAAACGTTTTGCTCTCGCAACCCAACACGAACAATCCGAAACATGCACAAAACGCGCACACAAAGAAGACCATGAACCGATGCAAGGGGGGGGGGAGGGGGGCTGGAGAGAATGGGAGAACCCAAAAATAGTTTATCGCCCAGAGGCCCCCAAAGGTCGAGTAGCTCAATGACAAATGGGGGGTTGGGGGCGAGAATAGGCAGAGATTGTTGCTATATCTGAGAAACCTTTCATCTCTTTTGTCGTTTGTCATTCATCATCAAAAACGTGCTCAGAAGTGATTCAGTATCAATATTTTCATGTCCTCAGTAGTGACTCATCATCAATACAATGTGTCATAAAACCATGCTGTGAATGCTCAGTTTAAAAACAACAATGACGAATCTGTAAAGTGCTGCAGCAAAAGCCAAAGGAAGTCAACCAATGCAACCAATGCACTTCTGCAATACAGGAAAACATTTCACCTTTTTTGTTGTAACGCTTTATTCTTGCGTCATTACATCTCCAGTCATTATGTACATTCGATAGTAAAAATTAGGCACTATACCATCTTGAGCAGACACACCATAAATCCCATATAGGCAGTGGGCTAATTGTTTTAATCAGCCCTTCAGAGTCAGCTAATAATAATTGGCTTTTTTGTAATTTGCATGGTTGCTCACATATGTTCATGCACCTTGATCTGCAGGCGCAAAGCCTTTGGACCTGGTCTAAGCTAGGATCGAGGTCCGACGGTTCCGATTCCATTCCAGCGCGCCGTGGGCGGGCGGTTTTCGGCGGGCTTGGGCTTGTGTCTTCCTTACGTCGTCTTTTTTTGGCAAAGCACAATTGTTGCGTCCGCGTCCGCTGCGTCCGAAACCTAAGTGAAGCCTAAGCCTAAGCGAAGCATAAGCCTAAGCCAAATCAAAGCCAAAGCATAAGCCTAAGCAAAGTCTGGACTAAGCCTAAGCAAAGCCTAAAATTAAGAAAGTTTTCATCGGACGCAGCAGCGGATGCGGACGCATCAATTGTTTTCAGCCATTTTCTTTTTCGGGGAAATCCAAGTTCATTGGGCCATTGGACCGCGCAAAACGCACAACAATATTTCATTTAATACGTTTAATGCGTCGACGATCAGTGCTCAATGCCAAGAAAAACTAAAACAACGCACCACTAAAACGCTAACACATACACGCGCATGCGTGCGTGCGCCCACTCGCGAGTCCGTGCGTGCGTGCGTGCGTGCGTGCGTGCGTGCATGCGTGCGTGCGTGCGTGCGTGTGTGTGTGTGCGTGCGTGCATGAGTGCTCGTGCGTGCGTGGGTGCGTCCGTGTGTGTGTGCGTGCATGCGTGCGTGCATGCGTGCGTGCGATCGAGCGTGCGCGTGCGTGCATCACGTGTCCATGTCCATGTGCATGTGTGTGCGTGCGAGCGTGCGCGCATGCGTGCGTGCGTGCGTGCGTGCGTGCGTGCGTGCGTGCGTGCGTGCATGTGCATGCGCGTGTCCATGTCCATGTGCGTGTGCGGGCGTGCGTGCGTGCTTGCGTGCGTGCGTGCGTGCGTGCATGAGCGTGTAATACAAGTTTTTATAGCGCTAACACCTGTAAAACAAAGTAAAAAATAATAAAAGTTCAAAGTTTTTATAGCATAAACACGTGCAAAACAAAAAAGTTATAAACAAAAAAGTTACAAGTATTTTTATGGCAGAGGTTTGATCCCAGGACCTCCAGAAAAGTAACGGACATCATAACCACTACACCATTGATCTGTACACAACTGTTTTCTAAACACTTCTGATAAGTCAGAAGCACGCATAAAATGTGCTATATTATCATATAATTTATTTATATTTGCATAACGCATGGATTACGACAGCTTCAGTAGTGCCACTCTTATTTTGATGGTAAAATGTGCCAAGCAAGCTTCATACAAAATTTCAGCTCAAGCTGCATTGCAGACAGAACCCACATACAGTCATACTACTGTAGAAAAGGATAATGCTAAATCTTGTCATTACTGTAGCAGATTGGAAAACGAATGCCAGATTCGTGATCACCACGGTCGATTACGTACATCCCAAGCAGATTTGACACTGAATTCTCAAATTCGATCAAACGCAATTTGCATATTCAATGCGTCGTATCTCGCGATTACGGTACCGCACTGAAAAACGGATGTGATATTCGTGATCAGCACGGTCGATTACATATATCCCAAGCAGAATTGACACTGAATTCTCAAATTCGATCAAACACGTATGCGAAATTTGCATAACTCACGGATTACGGTAGCTATCGCAAATCCGGCCCTTAAATGACGGTGAAGTTTCCCACGGCAGCTTCATACAAAATTTCAGCTCAATCCATCCAGCACAACTCTCTGCGCTGCGTTGCACACAGACAGACAGACAGACAGACAGACAGACAGACATTGTGCTTTAGTAATATAGATACCATGTACAGGGTGGCCCAAAAAAAAAATGTGCCCTTTTTGTATTTTCCGTAACTCAACCTAACCATGGCGGATTGGGATGAAATTTTGTGGGCTTATAGCCAAATACAATCTGTATACGCCCTCCAAATATTATTCCCATCCGACCACCCACGCGCATTTTATGACCATGTTCCCAAAAACACCCAATTTTCGAAGTGACGGACCACATGAAAATGGACCAAAAAAAAATGTGCCCCCCTCTATCTCGGCCGATCGGGGACGGATCCGCCTGAAATTTTGCAGGCTACAGGGCACCCTAAATTCTACCTCGCATGCCAAGTTTCAGCTACTTCTGTTAAGGCTTGCTGTAGTGAGCGCTACACACACACATCAAACCACCCATTTTCAAATCTTTCTAAACATGTGCTCGATTTGAGCGCCGTTCTGCGACACAACCGCCCTCAGACGAGCTCGAAAACCGTTCTTTCGGTCAAGAATCACACTGCGAATCCACCCGTCGTCAATGCTGCCCCAAACTTCTTGCAGCCGCACTTTCAGAGACTGCAGACTGTCAAAGGACGGGTGCCCGTCAAAAACTTTCTGCTCGAACACCTCCCACACGCGATAGTCCATCGGGTTGCAATCGGGAGAGTTGGCCAGCCACTCCGTCGGGTGGATGAAGTCGGGGCACTGCCGCGAGAGCAACTGCACAGTGTCCTTTGCGGTGTGAGATGGAGCACCGTCCTGAAGAAAAATCCAGTCCTCCGATGGGAAAAGGCGCTTGCAGTCGGGGAAAAATCCGTCCGTCAACAGGCTGCGGTAGAAGTGACCCGTCACTTTTGTTGACGGAGGGACAAAGTGCAGTCTCGTCTTCCCAGCAGCCGACACGCCAGCTGCTACCATGACCTTCAAAACAAACCAAAATGAAAACTTTGTGAAAAAAAGGTTCAAAAACCTTCAAGCTTTTCTTTTCCCTCTCAACCAACAGACGGCCGGGATCAATGGCGCGCTTGGGTCCGACGCCATAAACTCTGCTATTCCGCGCGTTCCGTGGCGCCTGAGTCTCAAACCACTTCTCGTCTGTAAAGACCGTGCGTCTCACAGCATCGACTGGTAGCCGACGAAGCAAATTCTGCGCCCTCTTCCGGCGCTGCTGCTTCTGCAATGGATTCAGCTGATGGACTGGAACTTTGGTAAAGCATCGCAGCGCCAGATGTCGCTGGGCCCTTTGGACAGACGTCCTCGCGATGGCCAACTTCTGCGAGATTTTTCTTTGACTAAAGTGTGTCCCAGGATTGGAATCCTGAGACAACGTGTGACGCTTGATTGCTGCAATGTTGGCCTGCGTCAAAGCCGTTCGCGGTCGCCCACTTCCCGGTTTGCGCTCGAGAGAACCTCCACGCTGCTAAAGAAAGACCATAAAAACTCGACAATAAACTCAGAAAAAAAACCTTGGTTCGCTGGAGGAAACTCTGAATGCCTCTGAGCGTCACATTGTGATCGCCCTTCAAAAGCCGAAAAATTTTTTTTGCGCCAAAATTGTGATTCGAATGATAATTCCAGATAATTGCGGACAAACCATCCGAATACGCCATTATTTGACAAAAACAGGATCAAAAATATTTTTACAGTATTATTATTATGAACACGCATGAAAACAACCACACAAACAAAGACAAATTTTGCGCAAAGTTTGAATTTGTGTTACTAAAGCGGACCTGAACGGACCGGGCTGAAACTTGGCATGCGAGGTAGAATTTAGGGTGCCCTGTAGCCTGCAAAATTTCAGGCGGATCCGTCCCCGATCGGCCGAGATAGAGGGGGGCACATTTTTTTTGGTCCATTTTCATGTGGTCCGTCACTTCGAAAATTGGGTGTTTTTGGGAACATGGTCATAAAATGCGCGTGGGTGGTCGGATGGGAATAATATTTGGAGGGCGTATACAGATTGTATTTGGCTATAAGCCCACAAAATTTCATCCCCATCCGCCATGGTTAGGTTGAGTTACGGAAAATACAAAAAGGGCACATTTTTTTTTTGGGCCACCCTGTAGGTACAGTGCACTAGGCTTGTGGATGACCACCATCACCGAC
>JASAMY010003624.1:0-37040 GCA_030248085.1 Paralinhomoeus sp. GSCO2_6 | reverse complement strand
GTGCGCCGAGGAAGACACGTGGCAATGACATGCGTATGCCTCTGACTTGTAAAGCCTATAGGTGTCGGCTGCCTCTCTGCGACGCCATTTCGGTGTGGTGACCCAGGACACTGTACTTCTCAACGACACACTCGAGTACAACATCCGCCAATGGGCGACTGACCGCTTCCGAGGCGGAGATCGCCTCTGCTGCGCGCGCCGCCGACGTCCACCACTCCATCGGAGCCTTTCCCATGGGTAACTAACTACTCACACCCCCCACCCCTTTGTGTACTGTATCTCCCTCTGTACCCAACAAATGCGTAGAACCCTTGTCTGGAGCAGGCTATCAGACGCGCGTCGGGGAACGCGGCTTGAAGTTGAGCGGCGGAGAAAAGCAGAGGGTCGCCATTGCACGCCTCATACTAAAGGACCCTTCTATGCTGATCTTTGACGAGGTTGTCTACAACGATTGGCGTGCACAGCTGTACAATGTACTTGCAAGTTACTGTGTAGGTCTGCATTATAGGGCACATCCGCCCTGGACGCTACGACCGAAGAGAACGTGTTGTCGTCCCTTCGCCAGCTGTTCAGAACGCGCACAACGATCATCATCGCGCATCGCCTTTCTACGATCGTCGATGCCGACCTCATCGTCGTGCTCAAGGAGGGACGCGTCGTGGAGAGCGGCAGGCGAGCTGACGATGCTTTTGTGGAGAGGGGAACACACGATAGGAGGTGTTCACTGTGTTCAGACACCACGAGCTTGTTGGACGGCCCGAGGGCGAGTACGCCTCAATGTGGAGAGTTCAGGAACAGAGGCAACTGGAACTGCAAGCAATTCAATCTTATCTGACCTGTCAGCGGTGTGCACAGAGTAGATGATGTAGATGGTGAACAGCAGGCCACCATCTAATGCGACCATCTACACCATACAAAATGACCCCCATCCACACAAATACACCATCCACACAAATACACTGCTGCGCATTGACCGAGCTCAGTGCCGATATAGGAATTGCGACAGTCGGAGTCGTAACTAGTATTTCCGACTAGACAGAGAGCATCATTATACTTCGACGCTCCTCATCTCTGCTCGCTGTTTCATTCAAAAACAGAGTGGTCCAGTGTAATACAGCGGCAACAGGTCGCACTCACACGGGAGAACGCGCGCTCCCCGCCCGCCCACTCACTGTTCTGGCGTTTATTGTCTTTTCAACGATGCTTCAGCAAATCAACTCTCTGCTGTCAGACACAACAACGCGACCGCAACAATTGTATAACGGATAGCAGTAAAGATTTGGTACTCACATCACATCATGATCAACATTGAGAGATGTGCAGTACACGCGCGTTTCAAGAACCAAGCAAATCTTACAGCACTGCCCTCGCTAGCTACCCCCATTGGGGAAACTATTGGAGGACTGACGGTAATGGTGCAAAGTGCGCCAGCCAGTGAGTATGTACTACCTAGTACATACGTAGTACTAGTGGGCGAGTGGGCGACTTCAGCACAGCGGACGGTGCACTGGCGCCGGAGTCTCAGCGTTGCCCACACGGCTGTCGACACAACCAGCGATATCTTGCAAGAGATGCAGCACTTGAGGACCGTGACGAGTGGTAATACCATTGCATTCGCTTCTTTTCTTCGCTCGCGCTGTAAGATGGCCAACGGCCGCCATTTTCAAACGTCTCCTCGTGTTGGGCGCGGCCAACAGCAGATGCCGACGTACTCAATCAAGCCTGTCGGCCAGGAAGAGGCCGAGAGCTGATGACGAACGGTGGGCAGCAGCACCAGCAGCAGCTGCGCTGTCAGCGCGACGCGGCAGCGGAGGCGGCGAGGCGTCGGCAGGCGTCGACGAAGTCGAGACCGCCGTAGACGAAGGGGTTGACGACGGAGTTGAAGAGCACGAGCGCGTGCACGAAGAAGAAGGAGCGCTCGATCTGCGCGTATGCCGACGGCCAGGCCAGCGACAGCGCCGACATCGTGTTTAGAGGCAGCCCACAAACGCGCTCGCCACCGCCTCTCTGATTTCAGGTGCTTTTTTTGTTTTACGCATGCTTTTTTCTGTGGGTTTAGAAATGGGGGAGAGAGGAGAGTGACTGAGCGGTGGGAGCGCGCGCCATGTGATGACGTAGACGAGGACGAGCGTGATGGTGACGCGACGCGCCTTCCGGCGCGACTTTTGTATGCGCTCCATCTCGTTGTAGTTGAGCGGACGACTCACCGTCACGCCCTCCAACGTACGGAAGACCACTGAACGCCAAGAGGAACGGTGCGGTATGCCATAAGTGCCGACTTCCATGAGCGGTAAATTACTTAATTACTTCATTCAACCACTTTGCACCCGGCTCCTCAAAAGTAGAAAAAGCTGGGCATCTCAATGCAGAGAGACAAACGAACGGAGCAATGGGCCGAACCTGTCCCAGAGACGGTGGAGCTGCGCGCGGTCGCGTCCTTGGGCGTCTTGAGCGCGCCGCAGCTGAAGGCGGACGGCTCCGCGGGCGGCGCACCCACCGACCGACTGCAGCCTTGGGTCGCCGAGGGCGACGAGGCGGCGCTGTTGTTCAGCTTGAGTCGGACAACTCGAGCAGCCTTCTAGAGCGAGCCAGAGTAGAGGTACGTGTGCGTGCGTGCGTGCGTACGAGGAAGCGGGCGCGCACTCGCCTCGGCGGGCCTGAGAATGAGCGTCAGGTAGATCTGGGAGAGAATGCGTCGGTAGCAGAAGATGAGCACGCTGAGGGGGAAGAAGAACAGGAGGACGATGGTAAACGTCTCGAAGGCGACCTTGACCCAGGCGGCCTCGAGTCCGAATTTAGCGCGGAAGTCCTGAACGGAGTCGGCTCCGTGACGTGCCGACCGCGTTGGGGTGGGAGGGAGGAGCACCTGGGGAGTGTAGGCGAGCCACTGGACGACGCACTGCTCGAAGGTGTCGTTGGCGCCGGGAGGCACGTCGGCGACGCGGTAGAAGAGGGCGCTCGGCGACGCGCCCGCCACCGCGATCAGCCAGGCAGCGACCAGCATACGCCGCACGTGTCGGTTCGAGCGCGCCTGCAATGACGGTCGCGGCGGCTTCGAACGTGACGCGAGTGTCGCATACAGCGGCACGCAATACAACCAAAAAAATACACGACGCGAACACTTTCAGCTGAGATATTGAGTGACATTGTACACATTGTACGTACAAATACAAGGCGACTGTAAGCTGCGCTCGAATGTACGAAGCTAATATCGGTTCTCAAAACTAGATTTCTACATGGGACCGCCCATTACACATGGTATACCAATCATAGCCCTTGATGCATGCTCCACCTGGTCTGGGGCTACACGTACGCTGCAGGGCGCAAGTAGTAGACCAAGTGAGGTGGTGGTGACTGGTCTACTAGAAAAGGCGGGCGGGGGGGGGAGGTCAGGGAGCAGGGAGGACTCACCTGTAGGGGCCTGTGGACGGAGTAGTATCTGTGGAGGGCGATGGCGACGAGTACGTAGCTGCTGAGCGCCAGACTGAGCGTGTCGAGGAAGCGCATGGCGCGACAGGCGGCCTCGCCAAACTGCCACTCGTAGCTGATCTGCCAGACGATGCTGCCCGCGCACGGGAACGACAGCACCGCCAAATCGGACACGTTCTAGAGGGCGCGCTCGACGACGCCCCGCAGTAGGGAGTCCGGGCTGCGTCCTGCGCGCACGAAGCTCCCAGACGACACAGCTCAATCTCAGTTCAACCAGAGCGAGCCCATTCAATTTGAGTGAATACGGCGTTCAATTTGAGTTGAGTGAATACGGCAATGATTGAGTTGACAGTGCGCACTCCTACTTTGGGCGGTGCGGGCTCCTGCGTAGCAACAAGTTAGGTAAATATAGAGTGGTGTAGCGCCTGGCGTCGTCGAGCGTCCCAGGTGGATATGTAGGAGTCGAGAGCCGGGCCTCGTGCGCCGCTTCCAGAGCCAGCGCAGGGCGAGCAGGTTGGCGGGCATGCCGACGACGACCAAGGCGAAGAGGCAGGCCAGCGTCACGTAGTCGGCCAACGCGCGCCCGCCCACTCCGAGCACCACCGTGGCCACCGACGCCGCCTCCACCGAGCCCACCGTTCGACTTTCCGCAACTTCGCTCGTCATCTGCCGAGGCGGAAAAACGTCCTCTTTCCTCAGTCGCTCTCTCTCTCTCTCTTTCTCGAAAGCGTCGCCGAGGCCAATTCGCAAGCTTCGAGCGACGGTGGGCCCGGAACGCTCGGGGGCGCCTATTTCGCCAATCAAAGCACGCACGCACGCGCGCTAGTCGTCGTCGCCGCCCAAAGAAACAATGCGCGTCGTTTGCCCGAAGACGTCGTCAGTCGGCGTCCTCGGCCGTCAGCGTGGTCGTCGCCGTCGCCGTGCGTCGGCGCTCTAATCAACGACACGCCCGGGGCGCCGTCGCGGAGGGGCCGCCCGCACCAAATTAGCAATAACCGCTTGGGACGACGCGCCACTGGAGGAGGCGTGGTGACGACGAGAGACGAACGCGACCGTCCGGAGCAGAGACGTCGGTCAATTATGCATCACCCACTCAACAAGGGCCCCCGTCCAATGCGCCGTCGCGACGCGATCGGTCATCGCGCCAACTCCGCCGAGAAGAAAGACACGGCTTAGTCCCGGGGTCGATTGGTTGCAAAGCCGAAATAGAATCTCTCTCCATCTCCCCTCGTAGGGCGAACCCGAATTCGGCGCCGCCGCCTGCGGGCAGGCAGGCGACAGTTGCGAGTCGAGTCGAGTGAAGATAATCGCGTTTCGATCTGCAGGCCCGGGCAGGGCCGATTGAGCGGCGGGTGGATGCCGTCGAGGGCGCTGCGTCCCAAGTCCGTGGCGCCAAGGCGGCTTGCGTCGGCTAAGGAAAAACAGTTGGAGCATCGGTGGCGCTGGGCTGAACAGCAGCAGGAGTGGGGCGCGCACGACGCGTCCTAAACGGATTTGGTCGGCCAGGGCGATTCGGCCACGCGCATGCCAACGACGACGCCGACCGATCCAATTAGACGCGCCCGAGTGGGGCGGCGGGGGACAAACGGCGGCGACCTGCGCACCCAGACCCGCTAGCGCCAATGACGACCGCCCGCCCCCCCCCCCCCCCTCCACTAGCTACCATATTTCGTCATTCAACAGCTCTTGCCGAGCCGCTGCACTCAAAACGGCCGCTGCGCTGAACACCAAGCACCAGTCAGTTCATACACACGTTTAACAAGAGCCAAACTTTTAGAAGCTAACCACCAGACGAGACATCGGTCAAATGGCAAAAGGGACAACCGTCGAACAACTGCTGTAGTTAGTCTCCACAAGCGCAATTCCTCAATTTCCCTGTACTCTTTGAATTTCATCGGTGCGCTCGTGCATTCATGTGTTTCACAGACGACACGCTAAAACAATGGCAGGAGCCAGCGCTGCGGCGTAGCTCTTGTGCGGGTACTGTACAAGCACGGACACCATCCTTGTACCTATTAGAGCACTGCTACACGCATATCTGGTCTGGTCTGAGAGAATAGAGTCTCTTGAACCCGGGGGGGGGAGGCAGGCAGGTTGACTGGGGGGGGGCACTGACGAGCAGCAGTTCTTCCTTAGACAGGATGCCAGTTGGCGCGGTGCGTCAGACGAAGCCGAAGAGGCTGCTAGGGAAGCTGGAGTAGGCCATGGGCTTGACCTGCGGGTGGGGCACGGCCGCGTAGGACGTGAACTCCGCTTTCAAGTCCTCGCTGCCCGTCAGCGTGATGAACGCCCCCAGGTTGCCCATCGAGTCGCTGAAACAAGCCATACCCAACTTCCCAAAGGGCAACGCACCGGGGCTGCAGCACACCACACGACCAGACCAAGAAATACCGAAGTCCCCAGCACACAGTTTGGTCCTTTTTAGCCCAATTTTAGGTGCAAGAGTTTCGTTCTAAGTAGTTTGGGAGAGATAGGACGCGTAAAATCCATCCCGACTTCAGGAGTCTTAAAAAAATGCCGCCCTCCCCGACACCTCCAGACTCAATTTCCCGGAAGGAGGAGGGAGCATAGGGAGGCCCAGGGGGGGGGGGTGGGAGGGGCGTTGGCTCCGACCGACCAGTAGTTGGGCGCGCTGAAGACGGTGACGCATTTGCCGCCGTGGTGTAGTTCGTAGCCGTCCGGTTTCACTTCGTGGCTCCTGCACGGCCCCTCTTACTGCGCGTTCCCTCGGTGGGTGGAGCGGCGCAAGAGCGAACCAACCTGATGATGTAGTTGAGATTGTTGGCGCGGAGGAAGGCGTCGGTGACGTCGGGTCCGAACTGGCAGCCGACGCCGCGCTTGGAGGGCGACCGGCCCCGCAACTCGGTGGGGTCGGACCAGAGGAGGTCGCACATGATCCCTGACCACCGACCTCATGCGCTTTCACAAGAATTCCGCCCAGGCGAACTCACCTTCGTCGGGAGGCTGTCGATTGCGCTGCGTCTTGCGTATGTCCTCGAGGGTGACGCCGTCCTGCTGGAAGATGCCTCCGTGCATACACTGAAGACATCCGGTATGACGTCACTCGGTCCACCCCGCCCCCCTCGACAGAGCCAAAGGCGCGCACGAGAATCTTGTTGTTGATGAGGTGGCAGAGAGGCAGCCAGTTGAAGATCTCCGTGAACAGTGTCGCCATCTGGCCCGTGTACTTGGACTTGACCTCGCCCTCGAAGCCGTACATCTGGTTCATCACGTGGCTCTCGTGGTTCCCTGACCGCGCGGACGTTCGCCGTTGGATGGATGGATGCGCACGCACGCACGCACGCACGCAGGCACGCACCCCTGGAGAGGAAGACGTGCTGGGGATAGAGGAGTTTGAAGCCGAACAGCGCGAAGATGGTCTCGACGGAGAAGGAGCCGCGGTCGACGAAGTCGCCGTTGAAGAGGTAGGGGTTGGTGGGCGAGGGCAGGCCGTTCAGCTCGAACACGTGCAGCAGGTCGTAGAACTGGCCGTGGATGTCGCCGCACACCGTGAACTTGGCGCCCTACGCCAGCGAGCAAGACCAAGCGCTCGTTCGGACGGTGCACAAGCGCTGTCTCCACCCCCACCGTCTCGACGGTGATGTCGACGAGAGTGGGCAGCTCCATAAACATGGCTCGAATGTCCAGCAGAATCTGTGACAGAAGAAGAATCACTGCCGCCACCGAGTGCAACTTCGCCCCGTCGGCCATTCGGGATATACCAACCTGGTAAGCGTACTTGCGGTGGAGTTTGCCCTGGTTCTTGAAGAGCTCGAGCAGCGCCTTCATGAAGTCGATCGTCACCTTGCCCTCCTCCAGACACGGACCCTCGTAGTTAGACTCGATCTCTGCAACCACCGATACGCTCATGTAACTGGGTCTGGCCGAGTGGGGGGGGGGCACTTTTTTGGTAGGACCTCCAGGATCTGTAGCAGAAGGGGATACCTGACCTTTTGTGACATAGTTTAGATAGAATGTGTGAAAACAGAGTCTAAATAGTGCTATTTAGCTATTTTATGGTCGTATAACAGTGAAAAGCACGACGATTTATCGTTTCAGACAGGGTGAAAATAATTTTTAAAAAATTTGGAAGAGTAAGGATAGTGTATGGGTGGGGGGGGGGGGGGAGACTCCTCCAGTTGGAGGTGGTTAAGCTACCCCGTTAGAGGTACGGGATGGGAAGCCGCTTCGGCGCCCCCGTAGACAGGCAGGGTTCGGATCTCATTGCTGAGTTATTAATCCACTTGGGCGGGGGATGAACATTGAACAGTAAAACTGTAGGGGGTATTACTGAAGCTGAAGCTGAAGCTTGTACAGAGAGGGAGGGAGGGAGGGAGGGAGGGGGGAGGGAGGGAGGGAGGGAGAGAGGCAGGGCGCGCACCGATGGTCTCAAGTTTGATCTGGTCGACGATGGAGCGACTGTCCTCTGCGACGGCGATGGCGCGCTCGAAGGCCTGCCGCTTCACGACCTTCTGGCACTCGTCGAACTTCTTGCGCGCGTCCCCGTCCCGAGGCCGTGCGCGCACCACCTGACAGGATTGCACGCCTGGGGGGGGGGGGAGGGAGGGCAGGGTCGACGACCCACGCAGACGTCGACACTCACGGCCTCGTAGTCCTTGAGCGCCAGCTTGAACTTGCCCAAGGCCATGTGCGAAGTCGCCTTCCGGTAATAGCCCTTCACGTAGGAACGGTCCAGGGAGATCGCCGTCTCCGCGTCCTGCATGCAGTGCCCACACTTCTTTGGTTCATGGGGGGATAGGGAACCACGGAAACAGGGCCCGGCCCAGGGGGGGGGGAGTCCAAATATAAGAAGCCAAAAATAGCATTAAATCCACCAATATGCCACAACGAACACAAATGAAACCCTGCCATTTTCCATTTTACTAGGAAAATTGGCGTGAGGTTCAGAAAATGAAAGCCAAGGAGGGGGGGGGGGGAGCAATAGGGTCCGGCAGGAGAGGGGAATACCCCCCATGGACACACGTGTGCATATTATGTAGGGGGGGGGGTGAAGAGAGTGATCTATCGGTGCACATCATACCTGCCCATGGGGGGGGGGTATAGGGGGGGTATACCCCTCCCCTGTAAGACCCTATCCCGAAAGACTTTCGGGATTACCCTCCCCCTGGGCTACCTAATCCCGAAACCAAATCGGGATTTTCGGGATACCCCTCCCCATCTCTATAGCCAACCATCTAGTCCAATGCAGCCGCGCAACTGTTGTGCAAACATTACGTCGGCATTGACTTGGTTGCGCGTTTATCGATTTTGATTCGTACAGCGTTTATCGATTTATGTTTTAACCGGCACCCAAAGACGCGTAATATGTGTGCACGTACGTTACGTAGCATCTGTCTCCTGTAGCCTCTCTCTCTAGGTACGGGTGTGCAGGGCACTAGGAAGTACTAGTGTGGGCAGGTAGGCGAAGGGCAAGCGCGAGCAGGCAGTCAGGGAGGTTTAGCAGATGACAGATGTCTAGTTTTTTAAGATTAACGCACTACCCATGCGCGCAAAATTTTGCCTGCGGCGCTGTGGTGGGTGAGTGTGCAAGTCACTCTTTGACTAGGGAAGCGTTTTGGGCCAGGACATAGAATTCCCTTAGGTTGACGCTCTAATATGCGAAAAAATTGCCTGCAGCGCTGTGGTGAGCATGCAACTCACCCGTTGGCCAGGTAATATTTAATTCTTAGCAAACCTGGCCAATTACAACCGCCCATTACCGTTAATTTTAAGGAAGAGTTCCTGGTGAGACATAGAAATGGCCAAATTTTCGCCTGCGGCGCAGTTAGACTGTCGTCAATAGAGCCGCTCCGCCTGTCAGGGCACTGCGAGTACCTTCTGTCGCTTCGCAGCCCACGCGACTGTGTCAGCAAGTGCCAAGTTGCCTGCCACTGGCTTGCCAGCCACTGGCACTGCCACAGGGCCAGCTCCTAAGCAACTGCATCAGTGGACAGCCAGGCGACTCCAAATTACTTGTTGCCAGCTCCCAAGCAACTGCGTCAGCCAAGTTTAAGCTAACTGCGTCAATGCTAATTAATGATGAGCACATCAAACTTTTAATTAGTTGCAAGGGAGAAGATCGTCCAATGTTCAGAGGACTCAGTCTCATTACTGTAAAAACAGTCAGAGAAAAGTCAACTGCAGCCACAGTGGAAACCTACATCTCACTAAAAGAGTAGCATGCAAATGCTGAACCTGTTGCTGCAGTACTTGCTGAACCTGCTGCTGGTGCTGAGCCTACTGCTGAGGCTTCTGCTGAGCTAGCTGATGAACCAGCTACAGTAGCCGATTCCTCCTTTTTCCTCTACAGTTTCATCAGCCCATTCTTCGAACAAGTGGCTGTTCTCTCACCAGATTGTGACTGTGATGGTGTGCAGATGCACACCAAGTTGCAAGCTCACCTGACAACAGCCCACAAGAAAGAAACTGACGCTCTTGGCCTGCAGACTGTATACAAATGTTCTGCTTGAGCCAGGACGTAGACGCAGATCTCCACCACATTGATTCGTGGTTCGGCCTCCAACACTTGCAGTGCAGTTTCTGTGGTTGTCTACTGTGCCTTCATCGCAGAACACAGGCTACCATTTTTCTTCTTCTTACCATCACACCATGTACATTCATACAGTGTGCTGCTGCATTGCATTGATGGACCATGCATGACACTCACCCACCCACCCTGTGGGAAGTATCCCGAATTGCCCAGTTTACCCACCCCCTGCCTTCAAAAAATTTGGCGATTTACCCCTCCCCTGGCCCAATTTCCATGGGCACCTATGGTGCACATCCCACATGCGCACTTTCTCTTTCGACAAGCGGCAGGCGGCAGGAACGTACCCGCAGAGCGTAGCCGTAGAGCTCTTCTTTGAGGTAAGCAAAGCTCCTATTTCCATAGTAGACGGCCACGTTGGGATTCAGCTCAATCGCCTCCGAATACTTCTCGATCGCCATGTCAAAGTGCGCCTCTGTATCGAAAGAAAACTGGACCAAAAAACTTCGGCTGTTGAATACGCAGCTTTGGACCTTTGAAGTAGTCGTTTCCTTCGTCCTTGATCTTCTCGGCTTCCGCTGCCGCTTCGGGCGATACGGTCGGCAACTCGTCCTGACATCCGTTTTCCACAACGCTCGCCTCGCCATTCAACACAGGAGCATCCATGCTGTTCTAGAAAGACCTTTCACGTCTTGTACGCTTCCTTTTGCCTAAATCAATTATTATTAATGAAATTAGACTCCACAACACTTTGAGGTGAGGCGGGTCCGATCAAAAGTGGGGGAAAAAACACTCTCCAGGTGGGCATACGGTAAAGTATGCAGGCATGTAGGCAGGTAAAGTATGCAGGCAAGTCCATTCTTGCGGCTTTTTCTAGGCTTATGTTTAGGCTTAGTTAGTAGGCTTAGGCTTAGGTTTAGGCTTTTGCTTAGGCTTTGGCTTTGTTTGGCTTAGGCTTAGGCTTTGCTTAGGCTTAGGCTTAGACTTTTGCTTAGGCTTAGGCTTCGTTTAGGCTTAGGTCTAGGCTTTTGCTTAGGCTTAGGCTTAGGATGGTGTGGAAAAATATGGTGGGAAGCCTTGAAGCTGCTGGACTGCGAGCCTAGCGATTCCAAGAAAAAAATTCAGGAGAAATACCTTGAAAAAAGCCGCAAAGGTCAACTTGCCTGCATACTTTACCTGCCTGCATGCCTGCATAGTTTATCGTAAGCGGTGTCAGTTGAATGCAGCACACGTTAAATGCAGCACACGTTGTATGTGATAAAGGATGCAGGCATGCAAGCAGGTAATGTATGCAAGCAAGTTGACTTCAGCTGCTTTTTCTTAGCTTAAGGTTGGGCTTAGGCTTAGGCTTTGCTTAGGCTTAGGTTTTTGCTTAGGCTTAGGCTTTGCTTAGGCTTAGGCTTAGGTTTTTGCTTAGGCTTCAGCTTAGGCATAGGCTTTGCTTAGGCTCAGGCTTAGGCTTTTGCTTAGGTTTTTGCTTAGGCTTAGTCTTAGGTGTCGCGACTTTGGGCTTTGTGCGCGACACATTGCTTTCGTTTCGCCGAGCGCCTCTATCTTTTCCTTCTTTTCTCACCTCAGTTCACTCCACTCCCAACTGCCGACGCGAGGGTAGGGAGACGCGTCGGCTCAGCGGCGTCTGGCGACCCAGGCACTTGAGAACAAAAGACGCGCCGCACAGACGGACCGCGGCGCCATAAACGTGGGGCGGGAGAGTGCAAGAACAAAAGCGTTGATGGTTGACGCGGAAACGGGGCGAGACGAATAACAAGAAACTGTTACCGTAGTTGCAGCACATTATCTCGCTACAATCGGTAGAGTAGCGACATTAGGCTTAGGCCGCGAAATTCGATTTGCCTGCATACTTTACCTGCCTGCATTCTTTATCATATACAACCTGTGCTGCATTTAACGTGTGCTGCATTTAAGCGTAACCATCGTACCATCGTAAGCCTCCAGCTATTCGCGGACCCAGCGTGGATGCGCGCACTGATATATTCTTTAATAATACACTTCTTCAAATTAGGATTTGCTTAGGCTTTGGCTCACGTACAGACACGCGTGTGACGCTTGCCGTGCCTGCGTGGGTGCCATACCTGTAACCGGGTCTAGAAGAGTGGGGGGGGGGGAGTAAATGGCCGATTCTTGTGGGGGGGGGGTCTGGAGCAAAAAGTGGGGGGGGGTAGCCAGCCATTTTTGGAGTTACACTGGTACTTTTTGGTCAAAAATGGGTATAAATAGGGTCTAAACAGTGTTATTTAGCTGTTTTATGGTCATATAACACTGAAAATCACAGAAATACACCAACATTTACTCACTTTTATCGTTTTACACAGTGAAAATCCCTTGGGAAAATTCTGGGGGGGAGGGTTGGGGGGGAGTTGGAAAAATTCGGGGGGCCCCAACCCCCCCCCCCTCCCATTTACAATTATACGCCCTCTGGATCCGCTAGTGATTGGGTCCCTTATGGAATCGTTCCCATGTATTGGTCAGTGGAAGATTGGAGGTGTATGTTTGACTGTATTGCAGGTGGTCTTCAACCCCAATTCTTGTGCACATGCCCCAGCTGCTTCTGCTCAGCTTCTGATCTTGCTGCTTCTGATCCGCGACGGCGGCTAAAGGCCGGTTTATACTTCGTTAGCAGCGAACAGTGGACAAAAGCCAGCTAGCATGTTAGAATCTAGCAGTGTTAGTTTTACCGTGCTCTTTACAGTAATCGATCAAACTACTACAGTAACGATCTAATAGCAAAGTGCTCGCCCGATTTTTTTTGCTAGAAATTTCGCGCTGGTGTCGAAGCCTTGTTAAAGTGAGATTTCTTATGAAAAAAGCAAAAATTGAAGTGAGAATAGTTACATTGGAGCTGCTAAAAAGCGTGGAAAGGTGACAGCGTCGTTGGTACGTTCGTCTTTACGGCAGAACCGCGATATCGACGGCATTTTCTCAGGCCAACTCCTGTCGATGAAGTATTGGACGCTGAGGTTAATCAAAACTACTATCGGATGAGCCGCGACAAGATTGACGAGCTGCTGGACAAAATCCGCTCTCATATTAAAAGCAAGCCGACACTTGAATCACCGATCACTTCCAAGGAGCGGCTGTGGAGTCGATTACGCTGCGGGTTTATCTTTATTTATTCTTAAATTAATTTATTATGCTGCGAGTAACTGAACTGACTGTTGTATCCGTTTCAGATTTCTCACTTCTGGCGACATGCAGTCGTCCGTGGCGCACAGTCAAGCGTGTCGAAGCCCAGCATGAGCAACATCGTCAAGGAGACGTGTGACGTAATTTTTTTCGACACTGTCGACTTTTGTCGAGCCCACTCGCACGGCCGCCGACTGGACGGCGCTGGCCCAGGACTTTGAAGACAGATGGGGACAGACAGACAGCCCCCCCCCCAGATGACCACGGAAAAATTGCAGTACAAATGTCTGGGTGGGTGGGGTGTGTGGGTATGGTCAAACCCAGCACCTGGGGGAGGGAACCCCCCCCCCCCCCAGTTACAGGTATGAGTGGGGGGGAGGTTTGAGGGCCACACAGGTCGTCCAACGAAGTTGTTTGCAGGTCACAGCCCTACCCGGAAAGGCAATCGGCAACAGTGAGGAGAAGAGAATTTACAACTACAGGCTGTCACGAGCACCGCGCGTCGCCGAGAACGCTTTGGAACTCTCGCCTCCAAGTGGCGGATTTTCCGCAAGCCCATGGAGGCACCCTGACACCATCGACAAGATCTTCAAGACATTCTGTGTGTCGCGTTCGCGTGCATACCTGTAACTGGGGTGGGGTTTGGGTGGTTTTCCTCCCCCCTTTGGTTCTGGGTTTGACCCTACACGTCACACACCCTCCCCCCAGGTTTGTGTCAACCCCCCTACCCCCCCCCCCCCCCTTCAGAATTTTTTGGGGAACTTTCTACTATAAAATCGACCTAAAAGTGCATATTTTTCCTCCCAGACCCCCCCTTTTCCCTCCCCCCAGAAAGTGCTCAAACCCTCGCCCAAAATGGTCCAATTCCCGGTTACAGGTTTGTTCACTCGTATATTCTGTGCGAGCAAAATTGTGAAGTATGAATAGAGACGTGTGTGGGTGTGGTGGGGGGGGGTGGTGGGGTGGTGTGTTGTCTGGAGCCGGTGGAGGGGGGCGGTGGAGGGAGGGATAGGAAGGGGGAGGTGGTGGGGTGGGGGGGGGGGGGGTTTTCGGGGGGGGGGGGGTGGTGCGGGGGGTGGGGTGGGGGGGGTGGTGGGGGGGTGTTGCTGCTGGGGCAGAGCGTGGGGGGGGAGCCTTGGCGGTATGTGTTTTGTCTTTGGGGGGCGTAGGTGTGGTCTTGGTGGTGTCTGAGGGGTGGCTGCGGGAGGGGCAGGGAAAGGAGAGATGGGGTGTGGGTGCTGTGCCGGATTGGTGTATTGATGTTGGCGATGGGTTTCGGTTCGGTGTGATGTGGGGTGCGTGTCCTGTGCGTGCGTGGGCTGGCTGCTCTGCTTGCTCTCTCTTCTTCGTTTGGTTGGTCTGGTTTCTATGCTAGATGGGGGGGGCGGGGGAGCAGTCGGCCGCTCTTGTTCTGATTATTCTCTGCTGGTCTTCTTGTTTTGTGGGCTGGGATTTGTTGGCGTGTGCTTCTAAGTGTATATGTGTCTCGGCCGTTGGCTGCGCAGGTGTTTCTTTACAAGGTGTAGCGAGCCGGCTGCTCCGGGGGGGGGGGGTGTGGGATGGCGGCGTCGTCTTCGGGGGTGGGAGGTTGTGTGGGGCGCGCGCGTGCGTTGGGTAGGTGTCTGCTGTATGCTGCCTATGGCTGCGGTGCGGCTTCTCGCTGTGGGTCTGCTGCGCGCGGGCGGTCTGCTGCGGCGGTCCGCCGCTGGGGTCGCGCCCTAGAGAGCGCGGGGGTTGCGCTGTGTGTGTATGTGTATGTGTATGTGGGGGTGTGGGGCCGGGTGCGTGGGCCTGTTCCTTGGCGGCTGCAGTTGCAGTCTGAGGGGGCGATTTGAAGGGAGGGGGGGGGGCGAAATGACAGGGGGCAAAATGCGGGGGGGGGGAGGCGAAATGACGTAGGGGTGAAAAGTCCGGGGGGGCAAAATGTCGGGAGGCGAAATGTCACCCAATCAAACCAGTGTCACTGTGAATATTTTAGTCAAGCGACACTGTCAATAGCAGCGCTATCTCGGTAGTTTCGTTCAAGTACACTGTACACATTTTCAGTTTGCGAGGGGGCATGGGGCATCAGATGATCAGGGAGTTGGTATCTGCCGCAGGCACAACTTGGAAGGGGGCGGGCTCTTGGGGAGGCAAACAGACATAGGTTCTCGTCTTTGTTACACTAAAAGCAGCAAGATCGGAAGCCGATCAGCTGGGGCATGTGCACGAAAATTGAGATTGAAGACAATCTGCAATACAGACAAACATACACCTCCAACCTTCCAATGACCAATACATGGGGACATTGCACATAACATTGCATGACAATATAGTGCATAAGGGGACCTGAGTGCATACGTATATGTATATACCTAGGTATATGCAATAGGGATGAGCATGGGCTGGGGAGGGGACGGCATTTTAGTTGCCAATGCGTGCGCTACTGTTGCTATTGCTATGTACATAGCCCAGATGGAGTGCCGCACAGCACGTAATGGGTGGGTGGACACTCTTCGGTAGCAGCACAGGACAAGCGAACTGGTTCGACATGCGGGTCATCCTAGACTGACATGCCAACAAGCGGCGATGGGCACATACATGGGCTGGCCCGACCCAGGGCGATGCAGTGCAGTGTTGGTGTCAGTGCAGTCGTGCACGCTCATGCCCGGTCATAGTCAGTGAGGCCAGTCGAGAACGATTCTCTTCACGTGGTTGGTTGCCTAGTGCATCCATGTCCACATGCTTGTGTTAGTGTACCGCTCAAGCGCTTTAACGTTCGGCAATCGCGCGTGACAAAGTCAACTACAGAGACGACGGAACACTGTCTGAATGGCGCCTGGAGGCAGGCAGAGTAGACGCTGCACCACCCACTCCAGCGCATCGAGCAGCACACGACCAATTTGGAGAGGATGCGCTAGAAAAATACAAAATACCATGAATCCCTCATTTTTCAACCCACCCTCTACCCTGGGCGTTGGAGGGGGGGGGGGTTCATAAATTAATCCACCAAAGAATGCTGAAAAGATCCAATAATCGTGAGTTGAACTTGAAAATTATTGGCCAGAGAAACTCCAGACGACAACTCAGGCAAACGACCGCACTCCAATTCATGTTTCCCAGGTCACCACTAGAACAAAGCAAGCACGACAAGCATCCGTGTACCCTCGTCGGCGTCTCCTGGAGTGGCGAAGGCGCCTGGGGGGAGTATGGGGATGACGCCGGCGGGGATGATGCCGGCGTTGTTGCCAACATCGATCCCGATCATGCGCGGCCCATAGCGCCACACTCCCTCGCTCGGCTGCATGATCTCCATACAGCTCAACCATGACGTCCCTGAAACGGAACCAGCTTCTGACAAAATGTGCGTGTGCCCCCCCCCTTTGCCCACCATCGTATCCGCCGATTGCGTGCAGCTTGCCCCAGCTGGCGACGAGGGAGGCATTACAACGCGCCTTATTCATCGGGGCCACCTCCGTCCATCTGTCCGTCTTGGCGTCGTAGCACTCGACGCTGCGGACGGGCTGACCGCAGCCGGCCCCTCGATGGCTGATACATATAGTAACGTCGACTGAGCGACGACAGGGCCGCCTCCTCCTCCTCCTCACCCGCCGCACGCGTAGAGCTTGCCATTGAGGGCAGCTGCGCTGAGTGCAGAACGCTTACTCAGCATTGGCGCGACAAACGTCCACCGATTGATCTTGGGGTCGAAGCATTCGACCGAGTTGAGGACCCCGTCGTCCTCATTGCGGCCACCCATCGCTGCACGAGAACAGACGATGCACTGGAACGCAGAAGGGGCGTCTGAGGTGCAGACCGTAGATCTTGTCGTCGAGAACCGCGACGCCCAGCCCGGTGCGTGGCACGAGCATGTTGGCCGACCGCTGCCAGCGATCCAGCGCAGCGTCATACACTTCCACCGTTGACAGGGCGTTCCTCCGGTCGTTGAAGCCGCCGCAAGCGTAAAGACGGTTCTTAGCCACGGCCGCCGCAACACGCCAGCGTCTGTTGAGCATTGGACAGACCTAAAGGGGAAGGGGCAAACATAAGCGGCGCAGTGTGGTGACAAATTTGACCTGGGTCCACTTGTTTTGGTTGGGATCAAAGCGCTCGACGGTACGCATCATGTCGATGCCAAGACAGCATCCGCCCATGACGTAGAGGGCGCCATTCAGCCCGGCGAGGCCGACGTGCCATCGCGACGTCGGCATGGACCCCATAGTCGTCCAGCGGTTGAGCACCGGGTCGTACTGCTCGACCGTGTACATCACATCGCCTCGCTCACCGTACCGCCCGCCCAGCGCGTACACAATTCCGGGAATTTCGGTGCCGCAGCGCGCCTTTAACCTGCTGGCCACAGAGAGAGGTCGAAGCGCAAGCCTCGGGTCGCAGAGGGCTGGGTGAAGCAGAGAGCGCACGCACTCGAAGGTGTTCAGCAGGCAGCGGTGCTCCGGCTGGAGGTGGTAGCACAGGGCTTCCTCCACGAGCTGGCGGCACTGCGGAGAGGCGCGCACCAGAGGGTCGGCGGCCACGCGGTCGCACAGCAGTTGGGGCTTGAGCAGCGGCAGTCGCACGGATGGCAGCAACAGCGCGATGTGCTGCGCGCGCTCCGCCTCCTCGTGTCGGACCCAGCTGAGCAGGGCATCGAAGACCTACACATGATTCTGGCTGGCGACCTCAGTGCTCAGAGTAGGGCGCGCCGGCAGACCTGCTCCTCTGCGCTAATGTTCAGGTCGTCCCTTCCCAAGATCTCGACGAGCTCGTCGACCGACAGACTCAGAAAGTCTGCCGTCTGGGCTACAGAGACAAAGTTCTGCTGCAGGAAAGAGTCAGCGGCAGCGAGCAGCGTCTGGCAGTTGACGGTCGACGCCAAGTGGCGCACGCTCAGCACATTGCCCACTACAAATCAATATCGGTGTCATTTATCAGTGGAGTGCACAGCTTGGCCAGCAATTGGCTGGAGAGACAGAAGCGTCACAAGGGCGGGGAGGGGGGGATGGTCGCAAAGGCGTGTGAACAGTGCATTTGAAGAAAGAAAATGGCACGGCTGGATTAGAGACGGTTTCAATTTCGAAAATATATTTTTTATTAACATTCTTTTTAATAAAGAAATGGGATCTTTCCTTTTTTAATAATTATTTTTTAATAAAAAAAGTGAAATTGTTCTGTTTTTGTCACTATTTTTTTTGCATTTTCCCTTCAGTTTTTCACTAGTTTTGTGTCTTTTCTTCAAGATTGTGCCTGATAGTGCTAAATTTGGACCTTGGTGCATTTAAAGCATTGCCTGTACATGCCAGTGCCAGTACATGCCACCACGTTACCTGTGTGCATACATGTAACTGGGGTGGGGGTTGGGGGGGGGGGGGGTTACCCCCCCCCCCCTCGGAATTTTACCCCTCCCCAGCCCCCACCCAACCCTCCCCCCAGAATTTTTCTGAAGTCTTCCAACTTGTCTACAACTATAAAAAGTAGGGTATTTTTCATCTTTCTTTAGTGTTTTTTACCCTAAAACAGCTAAATAACGCTATTTATAGCCTCTTTTAACCAATTTTTGACCAAAAAGTGCTCCTTTTACACTATTTTGGTACACTTTTTAACCCTCTAACACCCCCTCCCCCTTAAAATCTGCTTACCCCCACCCACACCCCCCCCCCCCCCAGAATTCTCTCGACCCTCCCCCCCCACTTCAAAAACCCGGTTACATGTATGCCTGTGTGGTGTACATGTTGTACATTGTACATACCATTGTACATTGTAGTGCACCTGTGCATGTAAAACGAGCTACTCATGTATTTGCATGGCCATTTATGCGTTTAAGCATAGAATAGGAACATAGGTACATACCACCGCGTTCCCTGTGTGGTATACCATAAACCCTATAATTAGCCCCCCGGGGGCTAATTTTTTCATTCGAGCTCTAGGAGGGTGTATAATTATAGGGGGGGGGGGGCTAATTATAGGGGGGCTTATAAACTGGAAGTGTCGATGAGTGGGAAGATGTGTGGGCAAAAAGGCGCGTGGAGGCGATATTTTAAGGGAAAAAGGCGCTGTGCACACACGTTGGTACACTCTAACACACTCTCACACGCACATACGGGTACATACATACATACACATACGCGACCATACATACACCCAGGCATGGAAACATGTGCCTTTTAGACGATGGGGGGCGTAATTATAGGGGGCTTATTAACTCAAAGTGGTCTTGGGAAGGTGTATTATTATAGGGGGGGGGGGGTAATTATAGGGGGGCTAATCATAGGGTTTACGGTATATGTTGTACATTGTATTTTGTTACATACCATTATGCAATGTAGTGCACCGTTGAGTGTAAAGCAAGCTATTAATGTATTTGTATGGCCACTCAATGCTTTTGTGGATCACAATAGCTCTGAAACACCCTCTACAAAGGTTTATGTGCACTAATATATGGCACCTTACATCGTCTGAACGTTCCTTTAATTTACACAAGAAAAATGTTTTTTTTTAATCAAAAAAAATATATTTTTAAAAGGTCGATTTTTTTTTCAAAAACCATCTCTAGGCTGGATGGAGGTAGGGATTTCAACGCCAACTGGATTTCAACGCCAACTGTACAGGGTGGGCCAGCCTCAACTGCACCTCTTTGTTCAAGTATATCTCGTGGATGGATGAAGCGATTTTGATGAAATTCTAAACACATGTAGTAGTCAGTCTAACTTAGACTTCCTCCAAGTTTAAGCTAGATCTGTTGTTTGTTCAAAAGTTACGCACAAAACAATTTGTATACGGCCAAATGTACGTTCTCTGGCGACTGGCATCATGTCGACTTCTCTGCCAATTTCCGAATCGCACGCAAACCGCGTTCTTCTGTTGATCCAGTGCTGACTGGCTTTGGCATTGGATGAGGGCGATTAGCAACTGCGCCAGTCTCCTAGAAGCGCATTACAGTGGCTGAGCTGAGATAGTGTTCTGTGACGGCGCTTTTGTCGTTGGAAACTCAACTTTGAATCGACGAATACATTCAGCTTGATTGTCCGTTTTGTAAAATTGTTTTACAATGTAAACGCGCTGTTCCAAAGAGGATTTCTGCCGCGACACACTCGCACAAAACAAAATTGTTTTATTCCAAAAACCTGCACTAGAGTTCTTTGGAAACACGCATTGTTATCGCATACAACTTTGTGTGCGTATCTTTAAAACAACGTAACAGATCTAGCTGAAACTTGGAGGAAGTCTAAGTTAGAGTGGCTGCTACATGTGTTTAATCTACTTACAAATGCGCCGCGTGCACGGGTGTGTGTGTGTGTGTGTGTGTGTGTGTGTGTGTGTGTGTGGGCAACAAGTAAACTCGCGAACCGCTTGACGCACGTGCACGCGCGATGGCTCGATCGAATGCTCGCGACCCCGAGATGGTCATGGGTAAGGTCGATTTTTGATATGCAAATTTGTACCGTAGTTATGGCGCATTTTCAAATGTTGCAGCACACATTAACACTACCAAACGAATTGCACATGGATGAATTGCATATCAAATAACTCGCCTCGACGTCACGAGTCATTTGCATGTGCTCCCACATAATTATGCAAATGCATACTGTAGTTGTGGTACATTGTACATTGTACTGTACATTGTAGCTTGCCTAATTGGGAAACTTCCAGAACGCGTGCAGACACGCACGCACGCACGCACGCACGCACGCACGCACGCACGCACGCACGTGCACGCACGCACGCACGCACGCACGCCAAGCACGCACGCGCGCACGCACGCACGTGCACGCACGCACGCACGCACGTAGACGCACGCACGTACATGCATGCACGCACGCACGCACGTACATGCACGCACGCACGCACGCACGCACGCACGCACGCGTGTACACACACATGGGAGTGCACGCACGTGCACGTATGCACGCACGTGCACGCACGCACGCACGCACGGGAGTGCACGCACGCACGCACGCACGCGCGTACGCACACATGGGAGTGCACGCACGTGCACGCACGCACGCACGCACGCATGGGAGTGCACGCACGCACGCGCGCACGCACGCGCGTACGCACACATGGGAGGGCACGCACGCACGCACGCACGCACGCACGCACGCACGCACGCACGTACGCACGCACGCACGCACGCACGCACGAGCGTACGCACACGTGCGAGCGCACGCGCGTGCACCCACGCCCGCACGCACGGGAGTGCTCGCACGTGCACGCACGCACGCACGCAAGTGATCGCGCGCACGCACGGGAGTGCATGCACGCACGCACGCACGCACGCACATTCGCACTCACGCACTCACGCACGCACGCACGCACGCGCGTACGCACACATGGGAGTGCACGCATGTACGCACGCACGCACGCACGCACGCACGCACGCACGCACGCACGCGCGTACGCAGACATGGGCGTGCACTCACGTGCACGCACGCACGCACGCACGGGAGTGCACGCACGTGCACGCACGCACGCATGCAAGGGATTGCGCGCACGCACGGGAGTGCACGCATGCACGCACGCACGCACGCACGCACGCACAAAGGAGCACAGAACTGATGCCACCAACAGTCAACGGGGTGAATGCCCATCACGATCAACAGAGCAGCAGTGAATTTGGCGCCACCAACTGTCAACGGGGTGAACGCCCATCACGATCAACTGAGCAGCAGTGAATTTGGCTCCACCAACTGTCAACAGGGTGAACGCCTATCGCGATCAACAGAGCAGCAACGAATTTGGTGCCACCGACTGTCAACGGTGTGAACGCCCATCGCGCACCTGCTTGCACAGCATGATCACGTCGACCATCATATGCAAAATTAGTTGCTTTATTCCTTAACGTACACATGGAGGCCAAAGGCCGCGCGCGCCTCTAGTGTGTTTAAAATTTCATCAAATACCCCCGAGATATACTTGAACAAAGAGGTGCAGTCGAGGCTGGACCACCCTGTATATCCCCAGGTCGAAAGAAGTGCTAATAAAGTCAAGAGTAATGCTTTAAGAATTTGCCCGCTGTGCTGTTTCAGGGCTTGTGGCTTGGTTTTACACAAAAATTGTGTTTACGAGAATGGTTTTGGCTACTCCAATTTTAATTATATATATTTTTGTAATGAAGTCGCCCCCACAGAGAAAAATGTGTGGCCGCCCTTGCGGAAGAGAGACCACCTCTGAGTGTGGAAGGCATGTAGGCGGCGCAGGAGTCGACGACGCCTCCGAGCAACAGGAAGTCGGCGCCGAGCAGGAGGCTCTCGACGTTGGCGACGCCGATGTGCAGCTGGCCGCTGTAGGCAAAGTCGACGAACTGCTCCAACGTCTCCGCATCCATCGCTGAAGCGAGAGATGAAGAGAAAGTACACAAACAAATACAGAGACACAGGCGCTGTGGCATAGACCGTAAGGCGTTGGATTCATGACCGCGAGGTCGGGGGTTCGATTCCTTGCTGAGCAAAACCATGGCAACCCCCTTGGGCAAGGGGTTAACCCACAATTGCTCGGGTCTCTGGCTGTACCATGGCTTTGACCAACTAGGTGCTCTTGCCTGTCGGCAAGTTGTCCCTTCTCCTCCCATTCATCCCAGCCATGCTACAGTTTACCATTCCAATTTAAGCACAACATTGCAAAATGCCGTTCCCACCATTCAGATCATACTGTAGAAAAGACCATATGTCACCAAAAATACGATTTTTTCAAATTTTTGTACAAAAAAAATTTACGTAGTTCAAACATTTCATAGCCGTCCATGTAGGCCTGATGGAGAGCTTCAATCAAAGCCATCACACACTGGTTTCAGTCCGAACGAAGTACATGCAAAACACTGCAGAAATGCTATCAAAACTTCGATTTTCTCAAGTTTTGTTCAAAAAAAGTTTAATCGTTTTGAAAAGTTCATTGCCCTCAATGTAGGCTTCGTCGAGAGCTTCAATCCAAGCCACCACACGCCAGTTTCGGTCCAGAACTACATGCGAAATAGTGAGGAAATTTTATCAAAATTTCGATTTTTTTTTAATTTTTGCACAAAAAAGTTTAATTGTTTTGAAACGTTCATAGCCCTCCAAGTAGGCCTCGTTGAGAGCTTCAACCCAAGCCATCACATGCCAGCTTTTGGTCCAGTTTTGAACACGCTACACCAAAAACAAAACCACCAGAATATGAAATTTTGAAAAAAAATTTCGAGTTTGGTGAGTAAGAACTCACAAAATCGGCAACACTTCATGACGCGTGATGGCTTAAGTTGAAGATAATGGATAGGCAAAGCTTGCTTTTTGGATTTCAGCAACTTCTACTGTGGGAATTGACCACTATGATTTTTTGAAGTCAAAATTTTTCAAAACCAAAACTTGAACCCTTTATAACTCGAGAACTTTTTATTCCCTGATTCGATCACCGTGAAATTCGAAACAAAGACGCCCAAGACTTTAGGGTTTTGTCTAGAAAAGAAATTTTCGAAATCGGATTTGTATCCATGATGCAGCAATGGTCATTTGAACGCGAGGTCCAAATTTGCCTATTTTGACAGGGGGCGCATATGATGAATTCAGCTCTCACATGCTTCTCTGCTTGGCCAATCCGCTAAAAACTTGGGGATGTGTGCAACATTGAGCAAGATGGCATTAACCTTTCAAGCCAGTTTTTGGGCTTACAAAGTTGCAGATCAAAAAACTTAAAATCAGCTTTCTCTCCACAACACCCTGAAAAATTGGATTCTGTAAAACATGGGTGGCTTAGAACCGCCTCTGCTTACTCATTCGATTGACAGTACATTCCTTGCAATCGTTGTTTTTGGATGTTCATTTCAGACCTTAAAGAAAGCATTTTGGTGACAAAAGGCTCACCCATGCGTGGTTTTTGCATCACATTTGAATTTGTCCAGTTATACTGCAAATTCTAAAACTGGCTTAAAAGGTTAATGCCATCTCGTAGGCAGCTCAATTTCGCACACATCACCAAGTTTTTACGGGATTAGCCAAAAAGAGAAGCACCCTTTAGTAATTCTCGCGTGCGCTTAATGTAGTATTTCCTGACTGAACAAACAGGACCAAGAGAACATGGTGAAGAACGACCTTTACACATCGTTCCTCCTTGTTGTCTTCTGTGGGTAGCATGGCAACTGGTTACATGGACCTGAGAGACAGCACCACAAAAATTCGGCACGATTTCCTTTAGATGCTGCCAATTGCGCAAGATATACACAAATTTTTCAAGTTTGTATGAGTTAATGTTAGCACAAGTTGAGTTACTCAAGTTATTTGGAGCGTCTAACTCAAGTTAAAGTTAGCTCAAGTTCTTTTGGACCTCGAAAACTTAAGTTAAAGTTAGCCCAACTTTTCAATAAATTAACTTCAACTTACAAGTTAACTTAACTTTTTATTTCAAGTTCCCAGGTATGGATGGTCAAGATGAATCGAATGATACCAATCAATATCGTCTCAATTGGACCAAGATTTGACCTTGGAATCTTGTGACCAAATTTAGCCAACCTAGAACCATCGCTATATCCCTTTTCCTTTTACGAGGAGAAGGGACAAAAATCAGTGCCAGGTAGGGGCCCACCTTGCCTCGTGGCAGAACAATGCCCACTGTTATTTATACAGTGCCACCCTGTGATCTTGTGATCACGTTTACGGCCATTGTGCTGTGTCGCTGTTAACTTTTAAAAGTTAACCACGTCGCCACGTTAAAAGTAAACCAAAGGCGAACTTTGCACCAAAAGAAAATTGACTCAAGGCTCTGCAAAACGAAGGACCGACGAAACCCCCCGCCCCCCCCCCCCCGCCAAGCGGGCGCGTAAGCGCCGCTCGCAAGCATATACCCTGGATCTCGACTTCACGCTGCGCGCTCTCGCTCATCTCGCTTGTGAACATCGTCCTGAACAACACGGCCGGTGTTCAGCACGCCTGCTACTGCACCTTCTCTATTCAAACTACGAGCATAAGTGTACGTTGGCTCTGAAGACAGGTTGGAGGGTCTATCCCATTGAGATCAATCCCAATCCCATCCCAAAAATCCCATTGAGAGGGGCAGGTCTGTGGACTAGAACAGTCTGGAGGAAGTCGAGAGTTGGCACCTGAAGAACGGAATGGTGGCCGCCAAGACGACTCTGTGGGCCGGGAAGCGCCGTGGGCCGACGGTCAAGGTGACGTCGCAGAGCTGGCCCTCTCGGCGCATCTGCTCGAAGGGCGTCCTCGCAATGTCATCGCCCTCCTCGTAGACAACGACGGCCTTCTGTCCAACGCCGCGCCATCCGTCATCGTCTCAGCGCCGACAACACAAACACGCGGCGACACACACCTCTCTACTAACGCGACCGACGGTTCCGGCGTCCTGCTGCCGCCAAACATCCATCGTTTGTTCACTTTCAAGTTCGCTTTTCCGGATGGCGTCGCTGCCTGACCCTGAAGGTGGTTCCTTCGGACGACACAGAGGACAAGGCTAATACCATTTTCAGCTCCCCCACGAGTCCCCCACCTCCTCGAAGCCAAAAGCCTAAGCCTAAGCCTAAGCGAAGCCTAAGCAAAAGCCTAAGCAAAGCCTAAAACTAAGCCTAAAAGGTTGGGGAGGTGGGGGGAGCTCAAAACGAGGTGTGCTGAGGACTGTTGGGGGGTTTTTTTTTTTTTTTTTTGTTTTGTTTTTTTTTTTTTTTGTTTTTTTTTTTTTTTTGTTTTATTTTTATTTTTTTTTTTCAACGCACAGGGGGGGGGGGGGGTTTTTTTGTGGTTTTTTTTTGTTGTTTTGTGGGGTTGTTTTGTTGTGTTGTTTTTTTTGGGGGCTATTTTGGAGGTGGTTTTATTGTGTTTTGGTGTGTGTGTGGGGGTGTTTGATGGGGTGTTGTTGTGTTGATCGTTGGCTGCTGACCACTGCTGTACAGCACAAGCGGGCTTATGAACGGTGGTTGATCGACGCACGGTCGCGTTATGGAGAGCGACGCTCTCAGTCTCGGTTGGGGGTGAGGGGAGGGGGCAGGGTGGGTTGTAATAGTGGAAAGAGCGCCCTCGCCAAACCAGTCGACGTGACGCCGCCTCTGGGCGGGTGAGGTGGGGGGGGGGCTTCTGTTGTCCAGTCGTCCGGTCGTGCAGCAGACGCGCCGCCCTGGCCGTCGCTTGTCTGCTGGGGCAGTGGCGTAGCCAGGATTTGGATTTGGGAGGGGCAAGACAGCAGTTTGTGTCTAACCGGGAATTTTCGTAAGGGTACCCCTTTTGGAAAAATCGGGTCTCTGAAAATTTTGGGAGGGGCAAGCGGGACTACGCCTGCCCCCCTGGCTACGCCACTAGGGATGAGCATGGGCCGGGCCGGTGTCGCGAAATAAGTATTCCCCCATTTTTTATTCCGGCCGGAATTACAATTATGGGCGCAAGCCATAGGTTTTGTTTGTGGGGTTGGGGGTGGTTTGTGGTTTTGGTGGGTGGTGGTTGGGGGGTTTGGTTGTTGTGGGTGTGTGTTTTTGTTGTGTTTTGGGGTATGTGTCTCGGTCGGTTTTGTTTTTTGGTGTTTTGTCCGTTTGTTAGCTATAAGCTTGTTCGTCGCGAGCTGTGCTGTATGATGAAGTTATAGCTTTCCCCCCGGAATACTTATGATGGATTTCATCGAGAATAAGTATTCCCCTCCCCGGATTGGTTGTTCCCCCTTCTGGGAAAGGCGTCGCATCATTCCTGCGTTCTGGCGCGGGCTCGGGTGGGGGAAAAGACCCCCACGGGCGAGGAGGACCCTTCTACTTTTGTTGTGTGGTGTTGTGTGTGAGGACGTGAGCGGGCGGCGACGGTGAAGCATACAGGACTGTAAATATATGGACGAATGCTGCTACAGCCCCGGGTACAGAAAAGGCACTGGAAGCCGCACGCACGCGCGCGCACGCACGCACGCACGCACGCACGCACGCACGCACGCACGCACGCACGCACGCGCGCACGCCACGCACGCACGCACGCACGCACGCACGCACAATGTGTACAGTGGTACGCTTTTCATAAGCTTGATGGTGCACCTGAACATGCGTCGTGGTCTGCTTCTGTGGGTTTGTATGTTTGTGAGTGGGGGGTTTTGGAGTAAATGGCCAAATTCTGGGAGGTTGGTGGCCGGGTGTGTCGTTATCAGGACCAGCGGGAAAAAGTGGGGGGGGAGAGGTAGCCAGCAAGAAGAAAAAAGAGGAAAAAAAGAGAAAAAAGAAAAAAGAGAAGAAAAACGAAAAAAAAACACGTTTGTTGTGCGAGCCATCGCAACAGTACAACACAAAATAGATCCCTCCGAACTGTTTCTCTCTGGAAGCGAAAAAAAAGGAACAACAATAAGGAAAGGGAAAAAAGCGAAAGAATCAGGATAAAAAAAACGCAACCCAGCCCAAGCTAAATTTTTAATATCAGGCTTGCCCTTACAGTAAGTAATATGCACCATCAATTCACGATCTTGAGTACAAGTACATTGTATCCTACATTCAATCTTCGATTCTCGTTCATCTTTGTTCGCTTCTGTTAGCTGTGCTATGGACGGACGGAACTGCATCTGTAGACGTCAGTCAAGGACAAGGCTCCTCTCGTCTCTGAGTCAAGGAATGGAAGGCTCAGTAATGCAGCTGGACTGCTTTCAGTGATCAGCAGCACAACAAACGCGAATATGTGACGTGTTGCTGCGCTTGGTTCGATCATACATGGTTTGTCAAACTGAAGTTGATCATCTGATGAAGTGGCTACTTTTAATACGCGTTTTTTCAAACTGGGCCTAAAGGAGCGTCACATATTCTCTTTTTTTGCAGCACTGCAAAATTTTCTTAATACATATTATGGGCGCAAGCATAGGTGTAACGGGAATTGGACTGGGGGGGAGGGTTCGGGCACTTTCTGGGGGGGGGGGGTGGTGGGTGGGGTGAAAATCTTTGGAGGAGGGGGGGGGTCTGGGCAAAAAAAATCGGCAATTTTTGGTCTATTTTTAGTCAAAAATACACTGTAAAAGCTGAAAATAGGTACTTTTTAGCGAAATACACTGTAAATACGCAACTAGACCTTTCGGGTCGATTCTGCTCAAAACCTGTACAAAGTGCATTTATTTAGCAATATAGTATGTAGTAGAAAGTTTTCAAAAAGTCTGGGGGGGGGGTTGGGTGGGGTTTCGCACGAACCGGGGGGGGGGGAGGGTTGGGGGGGGGGGGGGGGCGTGGGTAGGGTCAAAACGCAAGTGGGGGGAGGGAACCCCGGACCCGTACAGGTATGGGCGCAAGCCATATACTATTCCCCCGGAATACTTATGATGGATTTCTCGAAATAGTATTCCCCTCCCCGGATTGGTTGTTCCCCCCTTCTACAGGACACGAGCGGGCGGCGACGGTGAAGCTCCCTGCTACCGGGTCTGGAAGAGTGGGGGGGAGTAATGGCCAATCTGGGGTGTCTGAGCAAAGTGGGGGGTAGCACCATTTTTTGAGTTATACTGGTACTTTTTGGTGAAAAATGGGTATAAATAGGGTCTAAACAGTGTTGTTTAGCTGTTTTATGGTCATGTAACACTGAAAAGTGTTGTGTTCTCGTCCGGGTGTACGATAGTGTTTCCTGTACACGTACGTTTATTGTCTCTGACCGAGTTGCGAAGCGCAGAAACCCAAGGCCAAGACTGCCCTCCTCGCGATAGGAGGGCCGCGCCGACAGAGTCAGGCGACTCATCCATCAAGCGGCGTTGATGGTGGAGACAATGGGGCGGCCAGAGGGGCCTTAGCCGTAAATGGACGCCGACAAAGACAGTTGTAAACAATCGCGAGTAACTGGCGCAGAGCGATGGGTTGGGGCCCCCAGTACCTATGCAATCATCAGAGATGCGTTCTGTAGCAGCTCGCTGTGTGTGTGTGTGGACTCACTGTAGCATCTCTTCTGTGTAGAACAGTAAGCGCCCGCGTGGAGTTGCGTTCCTTTTCTGCACCACACAGCATCTCATGCCGAAGCCTGCAGCCTCGTAAATGCCCGTCTCGACTACACACAACTCTCTCCTCTGAGCGCTTGTGCGAACTGTGAACATAGTCTTGTCTTCCTCCCCTACCCTTTGTAGGAAGGGCGACTTCCCCCACCTTCACTTTTTTTTCTTCTTCTCCTTTATTGTCTAAACCCATATACGAATAATTCACAATATCATAACTCGACGAGCCTCGCGCGTCTCTTGTCAAGCGGTGGAGGCGAAACACCCACATTTGCAGACAGTACCATACAAAAATAAAAATTTAATTTTTCTGTAAATAAATCTGTACATTTTCCTTGAATTTACAAAAATACATATAATTTCTATCAATCGATTCAATCAACAACCATAGAGTATGTACTGAGGAACGGCCAACTCTCCAATCTCCAACTCCAGGTGGGGGTTTGGGGGGTTTTTGGGTTGGTTTTGTGGGGGTGTGTGGTGTTGCTGGGGTCGTTATAATCTCCAACTCGCGTCTCAACGTCTGGTTTAGGTGGTGCGTGCCCACGGCGACGTAGAGCAGCGACGCATTCTTCGTGTTCCTGCCGGCGACCTCATTCGGGCCAACAACGGTAGGCCGCCAACCTGTCGTAGTTGTTCCTTGAGCGCATGACGCAGTGGGCGGCAGTGAGCACAAAGCGTCTCCCAATTAAGGCGCCCGCGCAAACGTGGAACTTGGCCGGTTTCTTGCGGATGCTCACCCCAGGGCCACTGACACCGTTTCCGACAGCTTTTATGGCGCTCTTTACGCAGATTCTTCCAAACGTTTTACAGCTGCCTTTTGAACTTTGTTGTGACCATAAGTAATGGAATGTACGTAACGTAACGTACGTACGTACGTCCTCTACGTAACGCTGAACTGCATCGTATCGTATGTACGTCTCTCAATGTACTGTACTGTAGGTGAGGACCTCTCAGCGCTTGAGAGGGCGGTCGCAAACGGCCGCCCTGGTGCTCCTGGGCGGGCGTTCCCCCCCAGGATGTTGGGGACGGCGTCAAAGATGTTGGGGTTGTTGGGTATGCCGCAGCGGCGCCACTCGTCACGCCCCCACAGCGGCGGCGACGAGGCGTCGAGACGGGTCGTAGGAGGCGAGCAGCAGCGCCAGTAGCGCCCAAACAGACGACGCGAGGCCCATGGGCGTCGAGCGATTTGCTCGAGAGAACGGTTGAACGTGCACCACGCGTCGTCGATCAGTCAGCTCACTGCGTTGGGTGTGAAGAAACAGAAAGTCTGCTGAGCAAGAGTAGTAGTATGTAGTGTGGATGACCTAAATATTTACCGTAATCCGTTCTCATGATGACCCTAAATATCTACAGTATCCTGAAAGAAAAAAATGATTACCTAGATATTCTACCGTAACCCCAAAAAGCATTACCTAGACAAAATTTAGCAAGATATCATTACCTTGATATATTCTACAGTAACCCCAAAGCATTACCTAGACGTTCTGCCATTCCCCAAAAAGAATTACCTAGAGTTCTACCGTAAGCCAAAAGCATTACCTAGATTTCTACCGTAACCCAAAAGCATTACCTAGACGTTCTGCGCCCCAAAAGCATTACTTAGGCGTCTACCCTATGCCCGAAAGATCAAAAAAATTTCCGAGTTCGTCGCGCCCTCCAAAATCGTGTCGCGCCGCGACTGGGAGCGACCATAGTCGTTGGCGCCCGCCCGCGGTTCGGGGCGCCAACCTGGTTAACTACAACTAGGTACGTACGCGCGCCCTAATGTACACCCTACGCCGCTACTCGACAGTGCGAATTGCTAGGCGCTCGATTGCGACCTCGTCGCTCGCGTCTCTTCGCCGCGGCGATTGGGAGTGGCGCGAGCAAGTCCAACTACGAGCGCTGCAAAAGACCAAAAGTTTGGCGGTTTTTCATGCAAAGTGGCGGTTCTTGCGCCACGAGCAAAAGGACCGAAAGAAAACAACAGCGCTCAACGCAACGTCAGCCGCGGAGCAGCGAGCGCTTCACTACACGCCTTGAATCGTTTCGACAGCCGATCGAATGCACATTTCTTTTGTGCCATCGTCCTTGTTCAAAGTCCAAAGTCTGCTAAGGCCGTCACTCTCCTTTGGAAAGCAGATGCCCGACCTGTAGCCCTTGGGGACGAACGACCTGTTCGTGGACTGGAATGCCACTCTCTTGCCGGGCGGCATGGCCTTTTTGAGGTGGGCAAGCACTGCGGCCAGTTGGTGCTCGCGTCGATGCCCTGGACACCGACAGCGCAGAAGCCTGCCGGCATGGGCACCAAGTCCGCGCTGGGGGCGAACAGCACGGTCGCCTCGTCCAGCAGCGCGACTCTCGACCTTTCTTCTCCTGGCATGAGCACGACGACCCTCTTGAAGAGGCCGCCTTGTTGCGCCTCAACCCAGCTATCGCGGACGGCGCGTCCGGCGCTGTTCAGCCTGCTGTCGAAGTCGACTCATTGACCGTCTTCATCGTCGACCGGCCTCCTCGGCCTCAGGAGCACTCGCTCCGCAGAGTCGACTCGCACGACCTTAGCATTTATAGACGAGGTGCGCCACTCGGTGCCGCGATATTGTGAAATCGCTTACCACGCCTTGTTACATTCCCAGTGCAGAGAGTAGCCGACCTCCGGCGCGACGCTTCCCGGCAGTCGGGCTCTTGTTGGCAGAGGGCTTCTTTGCCGGGACGGCGGATCCGTTCTTTTTCGCGGGCGGCTGCGGCTTTGACCGGGCGCGACGACTAGGAGACTTTGCGCCTTTGCCTCTACCACCACCGATGACGGAGGACGGGAACGTGGTGACGATGGCGGCCCTGGAGCGCTGCACTTCCGAATTGGGATAATCGAGCAGATCCAAATCGACTTTGGAGCCTTCTCCCAAAGCGACCAAGTTCTTTTCGCGCTTTCCTCGCTGCTGGCGAACTAGGCCGTCTACCAGGCCGCTCATCACGAAAAGTGACGAAATGCCAAGTGGTCCGTCTATATATACAATTCTGGGAAATGGGAAAATGCGCATTCGAGAGCTTCATTTTCATTATTCAACGACCACGACACAACAACAAACCAATGCAACGGAAGCGCGTCAAAGCATTTCTAAAAGAAAGCGGGTAATCGCCGGCGCAGTTTCAGTTGAAGGGCAAATTGGGGGGGCTCGTCGACGCGCACGACTTCTACTAGGCGGTTCTGGGCTTCGGCATCCGCCCAACGGAAGCGGAGGGGAGAGGCTAGACAAATCCGGGGTCAGCGCGTCGAAGAAGTCGAGACGGTGGGGTCTGACGGCCGCGTCCGCTCCCGACAGGTTGAAGACGCCCAGAGACCGAGTCACGCCATCCGACAGCACGGTCTCGGCGCAGCAGTCCACTTCCACGCTGACGAGATTCGACCGGGAGACGGGTCGGCCGACGCCTGCGAGGGGTGAAAGAAGAATGAACGGAAGACGCGCCTTGGTTCGTGCGCTACACACCCCCACCCCCAGCAGCCCACTCACCGGCATCTCCGAGGTTGAAAATCCGGTCGAGACGCTCGTCCAGAAAGGCGACGACGCCTTCGTTGCCGAGCAGCTCGAAGGAGCCGTCGCGTTCGTCGGATTTTCGCAGCGAGAAGCCCCCGTCCACGGTCAGCTCCTCGGGATACGCCAACATGAGCCGACGAGCGAGCAGGGACGGAGTGTCGTAGACGATGGGAGGCGCGGAGGCGGTTGTCCAGGAGCCGGAGTCTTGGTCCAGAGTGTACCGAATCGAGTGGGCGGGAAACAGGGAGGGAACGTGGCCCATCACGTCGAGCTGGCTCAGCGCCATCTCCCAACCGCCGGACTTGAGGGATCGGCCGGCGCCGGCGACACCGCGAGGCGTCAGAGGCAGGTCCGAGTAGCGAAAATCCCAAAAGGCGTCGCCGAATGCGGGAGGGCGAGTCAGCCTGACGAAGAGACTGTCCCCGCCGAACGGATTGCCACTCATTGTCGAGGCGGCCAGGAGGTCATCGCGGTGGCGGCCGGGGCTAGCTTCTCTTCGCCAACGTAGAAGCGGCCCAGTAATTCGCCGGTGGCGGCGTCGGCCAAACGGTAGGAGGCGGTCGGCAGGTCCTTCCTCACGGCCGCCACCCGAAAGAGCCGCCGATCGAGACGGGGGGGACGTCGGACTTGGCAAAAGCGGGGCGCTTGAAGTCCATCAGACGAACCAGACTGCCCGGGGAGAACAGGGGGGCTGCGGGGGGGCCCCGAACGGACTGTCGGGCGGCCCTGACGCGCCTCTCCCTGGTCAAGAGCGCGTCGGCGTCGGCGTCTAAAACGAAAATTAATTGTTTTGGAAACGAGCCAATTTAGAAGGCGATCCATCATACTCTCTCCTCACCAGTAGTGTCTGAGGGAGCCAGGCCGGTGGAGCGACTTTTGACGTTATTAATGGCCCTCTCGGCGGAAGAGGCGAATTCGAATATGTTGCGAAATCGGCCGGCCGACTTGGCGCGCCCCAGCATGGTGCGCACCGTTCGAATGGCGCGCTCCGCGAAAGCCGTCTTCTGCCTCTGGGTGGGGTTGGTAAACACTTGACGGAATTCCAACTCCGCCGCCAACTTGGCCATCGTTTCGTTTTTGAATTCCGTTCCTCTGTCTAACGCAAAACGATACGCCTTTGCACGAGTGGGAGTAACATTTCAGGTGTAAAATAAACGCACCGGAATAGAGAATTTCTAAATTCTTCCAGAGAGAGCGAACTTGACGCACTTTCTCGGCGACCTTTCGCGCGGTTACGCCCCGCAGGGGGAACAGGGCGACGCGACGACTGAACATGTCGACAAAGACGAGAACCGACGAGGAGCCGTAATGCATCGTGTCCACGGCAACGCTGGCGCCCAGTTTGCGCCGAAAATTAAAAGAACGCCGGGCTTCGTAGTTTTTTAGTTTCTGTCGGCGCCGACGCTGACCCAGCTCCTTGAAGTCCACGTAGGGGGAGTAGCGAGAAATGAACTGTCGTATGCTGGCGGCAGAAACCGAGGGGAAAGCGGCGACGAGCGAAAGAAGCGAAGCGATCCGCTCCCGAGAAGCGCGCGTCTCCATCCAGCCACTCGGTCAGCAGAAGGCGCTTTTCTTCGTCAGACAGGGAACGGCGACCGCGAGGAGGAGGCATTAGCCGGGTCTAATTCTTGATAGGCGTTGCAGATCACCTCCACGCGCCCCAAATAGGACACCAGCAGGTAGAGGCCGCCCGCCAGAATGCAAAACGCCGCGGCTCTGACGGCCGACAGGCGAGACTGACGGTCGTCCAGAGGTTGGGCCACCACGCGGTAAACCAGCCAACGAAGCAAGCCCGCGGGCGAGCGGCACGTGGAAGAGGATGGGGTGGGCGGCCTCCGAGGGTCGACGGCGGTCACCGTCTGCTGAAGGGGGACGACGACGGCCGACGGCTCCGCCGATTCGACCGCTCCGGGAGAGCGGGGCCGCTGAAGAGGGGTGGGTGCCGACGACGCCCTCGACTGCGCCCGGCGAACGCGGCCGTCTACTACAAAAACCGAAATGCGAGACTGCGATAAATTTAATAAAAAGCCAGCAATGACATCACCATAGCCACGCAACAAATACAATCCGGTGATTCCGGCCACCAGGCAAAAGACGAAGAAGACGTTGACCCAGGCGTCGAAGGAGTGGGCGCGTCTTCGGTAATGGGGCGCCCAATCGACGACGACGCTGGGGGAGTGGGGGGTGGCTCCGGTAGAAGAGTCAACGACTGGCCGAGGGGACGAGTCGAATTCTTCCCCTATGGTCGAGGAGACTAGATAAAAACAAAAGAAGTACCAAATCATTGTAACTGAATGCGAGATTGAAAGAGGAGAAAATAAATGGGGACTTGCGCAACTTTGGCTTGCATACCTCAGTATTTACGCAATACGGATATAATTTTTTTTTTTGTTTTCAATCGAGAGACGCACCACGAATCGTTGCGGAACACAGCCCCTTAAAAGCAATTTTTTTTTTCTGCGATTGGCACCCAAGGTTGGCGCCCCGAACCGCGGGCGGGCACCAACGACTATGGTCGCTCCCAGTCGCGGCGCGACACGATTTTGGAGGGCGCGACGAACTCGGAAATTTTTTTGATCTTTCGGGCATAGGGTAGACGCCTAAGTAATGCTTTTGGGGCGCAGAACGTCTAGGTAATGCTTTTGGGTTACGGTAGAACTCTAGGTAATGCTTTTGGCTTACGGTAGAACTCTAGGTAATGCTTTTTGGGAATGGCAGAACGTCTAGGTAATGCTTTGGGGTTACTGTAGAATATATCAAGGTAATGATATCTTGCTAAATTTTGTCTAGGTAATGCTTTTTGGGGTTACGGTAGAATATCTAGGTAATCATTTTTTTCTTTCAGGATACTGTAGATATTTAGGGTCATCATGAGAACGGATTACGGTAAATATTTAGGTCATCCACACTACATACTACTACTGCAAGACACTTGGAGAGAAGACCGAGAACAGATACCCGGCGAGAAGTCCAAGAATACTAAAATCCCAAATCACCAAGGCAAAACAGCACTTGGATAGCATTCAGTCAGCACTTAACGCAATAGCAAACCCCCATCCGTCAGATCAAGAATGAAGAGGTTACAGTACAGAGAAGCGTCGACGCGGCTGAGACCAACTCTTGTGGCGCTCGAGCTCCTATGTATGTAGTTGGCCTAGCGACGACAGTCTCTCTCGCTCGGCGTCTGGTTTAGTAGAACCAAGATCCGCTCGGTTCGGTACGCTTCGTTTACTCTGACCATGTTTTGCTGTTGACCCGCTATCTAGATTCTATTGAAGAATTGTCGCGGAAAACTAGACGAGCATTACGCGCGTCTGCTCCAGTTCGTTGTAGAGTCACTAGGTGAGAGATGGGGGCTTCATCGCGGCGTTGTAGGGATGGACCTCTGGTGGCGTCGCTCCTGCAGTAAAGCAGGCTGGCGTGGCGCCAACCTCGACTGCGCCTGCCCCTACCGGCGTCGGCGAGTACGGTGCGGATCCAGTCGGACATCGCGGCGACGTTTGAGTAGACGGAGGGCCTCTTGCCGCACAAATGCCAGCCCCAGCTGACGACGCCGTAGACGGCGAACTGGCGCTGTCCGCGCTGACAGACGAGCGGTCCGCCGCTGTCACCCTGAACTGGACGGCGTTTCGCGTGGTGAGGAGCCCGCGGGCGTTCCGTACCTTGCAAGCGCCGACTGGCTTGTGGCGGTCTACGAGGCCAGCGCAGAACATCGACGTCTCGCTGACGAAGCGCTTCCTGATCGTGATGGAGTTGCACTTCTTCGTGTTCACCACGGGTACCGCCGCGTACAAGAAGAGCAGTAACACCCCTTCCCCCCCCCACTTCCCCTCCCAGATGGCGGTCCAAGGAGAAGTGGTTACGATAGGCTGCGGTTGTGTAGTGGCCACTCACGGCGCAGCGTCTCCTGCGGTAGAGGCCGCAAGGCGGTGTCGTGGGAAGTTGGCGGTTCAGCAGCATCTCATGTAGGAGAGGCCTGTAGGGCCTCGGGGGATGCCGACATCGGCCGCCAACTGGAGCGGCCTTCTTGTTGCATCATCCTGCTTGCTGAAGAGGCTCGTGCCCACTGTGACGCGCAATCTTGTCGTCCCACTCATTCTTTGGAAAAGGACAGGGGGACTTTCCTACCTCAATGGAATGTGGGGGGAGCAACGGGCTTCCGGGGGGGGGGGGGGGTCAAGCAACGCTTCTCAGGGTCCCAGCTTCCTCGAGGCCACTGCAACCATCTCTCCTTGCGCCTCGCGCACGGAAGGAGTGCTACTACCAAGAGCACTTTTGACTCTCGCGCCCCTAAAGCTGGCTTTCATACATGATTATGGCCAACCAGCGAGACGCTGTGCTCACATTCGGGGCGTCCCCATGTGGCGACGATGCACTGTTCCATGTCGGCGGGCCGCACTTTGTCCGGAGGTAGGCACACCGGCCTGGGCAGCATTCGCTCGCCGTTCGACTCCAAAACATGGCCCAGGCCCCCGCGAAACTACAGTATACTTGTTCTACCACGACGTTCGATTCCATGCAAGACAGCGCGCTGTGCCGCGCTGTGTCGCCCTGCGTATCGTTCGTACTATATGTGACTCGTTTCTCTCGGAGGAATGTAA
>JASAMY010000834.1:0-37047 GCA_030248085.1 Paralinhomoeus sp. GSCO2_6 | reverse complement strand
ACCACAGCATCTATGTCAGTGGCTGATGCTTTTCCATCCTTGCATGCTTCTTCATCTTCATTGTGAAATTTTTCCATGTGTCGCAGTAGATTAAATTTTGAAACAAATTCTTTATCACAATGCTCACATTCAAAAGAAGGCATGTTAAGTGTTCTGGGAAAAAATAAAGACTGACAAAATGATTGGGCTGTGTTACTATTTATACTGCCAGACCAATGACATCACGTGACATCATGTTTTGCATTGTCACGTGACTTCACCTATAAAACTCATTGCATCAACCTTTACTTTCTCAGAGTCTGCCATGGATTTGCAAGAGTTGGTGAAAAGTGCACAGGAGCAAGTGGCACAAACTGTGGTTGACCTCTACTACAAACATCGCCAGAGAAATGTTCAGCTTCTGCAATGCACACAAAGTAAGTGTAACAGTGAATGCTTGTTTGACAGATCTTTGTTCAGATATTCTTGGCTCAACACGTGTGCGCCATTTCAAGCGCTACAAGAAATATAGCATTCCAGCAGAGGAGACAATGTTTAATGCAATCCTTTACAAAAAAGGATTTATCCCAGGTATTAAATCTACAGCAAAAGCAGCACTAGTGCGCAAGTCATGCAAGCAAGCCAAGAAAGATGTTTGCATCCTGCTGCCTTGTCACCCAAGCAACATTGACCATCTGCAGAAGATTGCCAACTTCTACAATGTTGATATCACTGTGCTGTTACCAAAGAGAGGACATCTACCTACTGGTGTGGAAATGTCAATGCCAACTGAGAGAGACACCATATACCTTGTGTTTCACCATGGACGTTATGCACTGCTAAACCTTCATGACAAGCAAGCTCAGAAAATGGTTATGGACAAGTATGGCATGCCAGTGGAGGTTTGCTTTTGAACTGACAATAGTACATGTATTACTATGCATGATTTCAGATCAGTGAGAGCAACAAGTAGAACAAAAGTGTCAGAAAGATGCGCTCAGTACATATATGGGCAATTTCAGACCAGTGATAGCAAGAAGAACAAAAGTGCCAACAGAGATGGACAATGATCCGTTAAGATTGTGATCATTGTGGGTTTGGCTGTCCTTGTGAAGAATACATCACTTTTTTCACCATGTCCTACACAGACTTTGCACTGAAGTCACAGATTGTTTAAACCTGTCACATATTCTTTTCCTTACCTGCTCTTTTGTCTAAATTTGACCTCAAAAACTGGAGTCATTGCTGCAGATTGAAGACCTTAGGACAGTATGGTATAAATGCCTACAGTCACACACAGGTGTGGATGCACACACACAGAAACCACATAAATTGTTCATTTTGTGACCAAATTTGCATTTCTCATTTATTATTCCTCATTTCTCATTTGCATCTTGAAAATATTTTCAAATTGCTCTTGGTGCAACAGCACTCATCCCCTTGGACACTGTCTGGTGTTGTCTGTGTGGCTATGTCTGTGTGCATTGTCTGTGTGCCAGTCATAGTACTACTCATCATTGTGCATTGTTTGTGTGTTAGGCACACACTTGTATTGTCTACTAGTCATAGTACTAGCCATCCTTGTGTCTGTGGGCCAGACATAGTGCTAGTGCTGCATTGTCAGTGTGCTAGACACATGTGTGTGTGTATTGTCTGTGTGCTAGTTCTATCCATGTGCATTGTCTGTGTACCAGTCATAGTGCTAGCCTTTGTTGTGCATTGTCTGCATGCTAGACACATGTGTGTGTGTGTATATTGTCTGTGTGCTAGTACTATCCATGTACATTGTCTGTGTACTAGTCATAGTGCTAGCCATCCTTGTGCATTGACTGTGTGCTAGACACATGTGTGTATTGCAAATGCTAGCCATCTTTGTGTCTGTGGGCCAGTCATAATACTTGCCATCCTTGTGAACTGGTTATATGCCAGTTATAGGTGTATTGTCAGTGTGCTAAACACAGTGGTAGTCATCCTTGTACAGTGTACTAGACACATGTGTGTATTGACTGTGGGCCAGTCATAGTGCTAGCCATTATTGTGAATTGTTTATATGCCAGTTATGTCTGTGTGCTAGTCATAGAACTAACCATCCTTGTGTCTGTGGGCCAGTCATAGTGCCAGCCTTTGTTGTGCATTGTCTGCATGCTAGACACATGTGTGTGTGTGTGTGTGTGTGTGTGTGTGTATTGTCTGTGTGCTAGTACTCTCCATGTACATTGTCTGTGTGCTAGTCATAGTACTAGCCATTGTTGTGCATTGTGTTGCCAGTCATGATGCTAGCCATCATTGTGAATTGTTACTATCCATCCTTGTGTCTGTGGGCCAGTCATAGTGCTAGTGCTGCATTGTCAGTGTGCTAGACACAGTGGTAGTCATACTTGTGTATTGTCTGTGCGATAGACACATGTGTGTATTGTCTGTGTTCTAAGCACAGTACTAGCCATCCTTGTGTATTGTCTGCAAGCTAGATGCAGTGGTAGCCATTGTTGTGCATTGTCTGTATTCAAGCCATAGTGCTAGCCATTGTTGTGCATTGTCTTCATGCTAGACACATGTGTGTATTGTCTGTGCACCAGTACTATCCATGGGGATTGTCTGTGTACTAGTCATAGTGCTAGACATGGTGCATTGCAAGTGGTAGCCATCCTTGTGTATTGTCTGCACGCTAGATGCAGTGGTAGCCATTGTTGTGCATTGTCTGTATTCAAGTCATAGTGCTAGCCATTGTTGTGCATTGTCTTCATGCTAGACACATGTGTGTATTGTCTGTGCACCAGTACTATCCATGTGCATTGTCTGTGTACTAGTCATAGTGCTAGACATGGTGCATTGCAAGTGGTAGCTATCCTTGTGAATTGTCTGCACACTAGATGCAGTGGTAGCCATTGTTGTGCATTGTGTGTATGCCAGCCATAGTGCTAGCCATTGTGACTGCACTGTCTGCATGTGTGTCAGGACATAGACACATGTGTGTGTCTGCATACTAGTCACAGTGGTTATGTCTTTGGTAACTGTTGTTGTTGCACTATGGTACTGTACACTGTGCTGACCACATAAAGGGGACATAGGTTACGGGTACACGGTGAAACTGCTGTTAGCCTGACCACAATGCATCCTTATCAGTAAATTGCAGTGCATAGCACCACCCAAGCTAGCACACATTGCAGAGGTGCAACACTTCACTGTGCACAAACCAAACATAAAAGTACAAGGCAATAGAAACAATAGTTGTGGTGAGTCCATCACTATGCTGAAGAGATTGGTATACTGTTCAAACTGACTCTACTATGCAGCAATGACAGCACAGCACTGCACTCATGCATGCATGCATGCATGCACGCACACACGCACGCACGCACGCACACACACACACACACACACACACACACACACACACACACACACACACACACACACACACACACACACGCACACACACACACACACACATACACAGATGTGGTATAAAATTGATCTGTTTCTGCTGGAATTTGCATTTCTCATTTATTATTCACTGCTCCTCATTTCTCATTTTTATCTTGAAAATATTTTCAAATTGCTCTTTTGGTTTTTCTAGCAGCAATTACATTGTCTAGCACTTGTGGTTTACCAGCCTGGCCATTGCAAGTCACACACCATGGTAGGCTAAGACTTTGCTTTTGGCACAATGCCATGACAAACATGGTAGATGAAACAGATTGTGACTATGTAGATCACTGATCACAGCAGCAAGTCTGCCTCTTGCAGGCAGGGACCTTGATCTTCATGTCCACCAGGTCCATCTTTGAGGTGTGTGGCGCTTCACACAGTTCATGAAGAAATGCACCAGCATGCGTCTGTTGTTGGCCAGTTCCATCCCTGCAGATGGCCTAAACAGTGGTATTATGTGCTGAAGACATTCAGACAAACAAATTACCTGTCCATGACCAAGGGCCCACATTGCAGCTTCACGGATCAAGTGTACCTTGGTGAGGCCAAGACGATGGATGGCACGCCTAAAATTATCTATGTTTTGAAAACACCAAGATCTTCTCAGCTTGCCTTGGCACTAGCTTGAGATTCTCATTGTCTGGCTCTCTGAGGAGTACCAATACCCAGGTGGCTTGATCCTCGATCGACCTGACAAATTCCAGGCTGGTGATCAATGATGATGTCATGACTACTTTTGACTCTTTTGACTTTGACTGGTTGTGGTGCCTATGCTGGGCAAACCAACTTAAGTAGCACAAGACATGTGACTTTTGTTAACCTCCCCTTGACCACTGTTTGCTTTCAATGCATATTAAGACTATGAACACTTAGACTCTAATTTCTAACTCACTGCATTAGTCCAAGGGATGAGGGTAATACGAGGGAGACAAAGATGAGGGTACAGTGTAAGAGGGTAATCAGTTAGGTATAGCAGTCATGACAGGGTTAAGACAGGCAAGTGTGCTTGAACATGATAGATGATAAACACAGGGGACTTGACACACTGCCCAGCAAAAGGCGCATGACAGGCAAATGTGTTTGAACATGGTAGCTGATAAGAGCACATGACAGTGCATGTCTGGTACTTTGCCAATCTGCTGTAAAACAACACATTGCACATTGCCCTACCAATTGACCTAGATCATGCATCTTTCCCTATTTCACCAGCACAATTCAGACTGAGTCTTCAGCACAGTGCAGACATGACATGGTAAGTGTAAAGTATAAACGTTTTCAAGTATTTAAATATATTGCTGGTCTACTGTTCTGTGCCTGCATCCATGCCCTTATTCAGAAAGGTACAGTTCACATTGATCACATTTATTAATCACTCAGATCACCCATAGGTCATGATAATCATTTCCAATAGTTCAGATCACAACCAGTCAGATCACACATAGGTCATGCCAATCATTTCCAATAGTCACAACCATTAATCACTCATAGGTCACACCAATCAATTCCAATTGTTCAGATACCAACCACTCAGATCACCCCATAGGTCACAATGATTACACCCAATCAAACACCAGCTGCACTCAATCACACCCAAATAACATGCAATTAATGCCATCCATGCGAAGATCATGTCAAATAACACTGATCATGCTTGATCACTTATTTTCCAACTCACTCAGATCACTTATTTGAGCATCACACGCAATTACACTGATCACTTATCGCCTCACTCAGATCACGAACAATCACTCAGATCACTTATCGCCTCACTCAGATCACGTGCAATCACACTGATCACTTATGACCTCACTCAGATCATGCCATAGGTCACAATGATCATGCCCAATTACATGCCAAGGATGTATATAGGTCACACTGATCACTTATTGCCCAAAATCACTCAGATCACTTATTTGAGCATCACGCGCAATCACACTGATCACTTATCGCTTCACTCAGATCACGAACAATCACACTGATCACTTATCGCCCAACTCAGATCACTCGCAATCACTCAGATCACTTATCGCCTCACTCAGATCACGAACAATCACACTGATCACTTATCGCCTCACTCAGATCACGCGCAATCACACTGATCACTTATCGCCTCACTCAGATCACGTGCAATCACACAGTCACATTATATATAATTAAATAAAATTAAATATAATTAAATATAATTAAATATAATTAAATATAATTAAATATAATTAAATATAATTAAATATATTTAAGTAAAATATAAAATAAAATTTTCCCGCGGTTTGGTTCAAATTTGCGCGTTACCGTATCCTACAGTAACCCGCCAAAACACGCAAATCCCAAAACACGCAAAATGGCGCAAATTTAAAAATTCCCCGAAGTCGTCCCACTGTACACTACTACTTCGTCTCCGCAGACGTCATGACGGCTCGTCTTTCTGCGCGCAACGTTTAAACGACACGAACGCTCAAGCGAGTCGACACGCAGGACGCTGCTATACGCATCTCCTAATGGATCCCGCTGACGCGGATGCGTGGTCCGGGGCCGTGCGGTGCAGAAGGGGGTGGGTGTGGGAAGGGGTGTTGAACAGAATAGCCACGCCTCGTGCCACCACGACCCCTGCGCCCCCCCCCCCTCTCAGTCCCTCCCACGACAGCCACCCTGGGTCAGTCTCCAACAGTGAAGCGTCGCTCCCGCTGCCCAAGCTTGGCCAACGCCAGTGGCGTAGCCAAGGGGGGGGGGAAGGGGGGAAGCTTCCCCCCCCCCCCGAAATTCTCCGAAGCTAAAATTTTTTAACTTGGTACCCTCTGTTGCAAAAGTGCCAATCTGGGCATTTTTCTCAATTTCAATGCAAATAATGATAAAAACGACACTAAAGAGCCAAATTTTCGCCTGCGGCGCATTGTTTTGCATTAAAAACCGTGAAGTTCGTCACCCTACTCTAAAAAATTTGCCTGCGGCGCTATTTTTAGCACGGAAATCGACCGTTTTGACAACATTGCTAACGTTTTGGTGTGAATGTAGTCAGACAAACGAGCGTAAAGCGTGTAAACAGATTGGATGAGAGAGTGTCTAAAGCTTCCCCAGCCGAAATGGCACAATGTCCAAAAAATTCGACAGGGTCCCCCCTGTTGCAAAATTGAGACTTTGGCCGAAATTGGACTTCCCCCCCCCCCCCCGAAATCAAGTCCTGGCTACGCCACTGGCCAACGCAAGCTCCGCACCGACCGGTCTGGGACAGGCGTCCATTGTCTCGCCCCGCGAACGCTACGCGAATGAGTCTACCTTTATGTCATGCATCCGCCACATAGTGAGTGTTGTCTCGGGGGTTGCACTTGCAGCTTTCTGTGTTGGCGCGCATGCGCACGCACGCGCGTGCGTGCACGAACAAAAAAAAACACCAATTAGTTTCTACACACACACACCTGCAACTGGGGGGGTAACTACCCCCCCCCCCACTATTCTTTCAGCACCCACCCCCCAGAATTTGTCCAAGGGATTTTACCCAGTCTAAAACGATAAAGGCGAGTAAATGCAGTGTACTTCGGTCCAAGTGCTTTCGCACGAGCAAGTGCGTCAGCGCCGGCGCGCACCGCGTGATCGCCGCTATCGGCGTCGATCGCAAGTCGATCAGCGATCGACTGTCGCGAACGCAGACGACGGCCAGGCGCTCGAGACGCGTCAGCCGCAGATGTTGCCAGGGAAGCCGACGTTGTGAGTGACGGTCGTCGACCACGGCGAGTGAGAGGCGCCGGAGACGCTCGGCCAGCGGCTGAGGCAGCGCGCCCAGTCCACTCAATCCAAACTGACCGAAGAGGTGCAGTTCCATCACCGTCCAAGGCTGAGGCTCTGCGGCGATCGTGCGCAGCGACCGCACAGTGTAGTTGTCGGCATCAGGTATCGGGAGGATGGCGTGTACGAACGTGCTGACGACCCCGCTCGTCAGCAAGGACACGAGACTACGCTCCAGCTGTGGGCTGCTCGTCAACGTGTTTGGTTCAGGGAGCACGTCCAGCTTGAGCCTTTTCAATGATAACCTGTAATCGGTTGATTTCGAGATCCTGGGTGCGTAGTGCATACACTACACAGTTTAGCGGCAGTGGCACACCATGTGGGAAGGCGGTCGATCCAGTCAGTGAGCAAACGGTCGACGACTGTCGGGCCACTGGGGAAGATCCGCCACACCAGACCTAGAGGTGGAGCAATGAAAAATACATCACCACTGGTGTGGTTATTCAGATCCGGTTTTCGGCTTCAGATCCGGGTTTCCGATCCAGCTGCCACTAGATTATCTCGACAATGAGTCGGTAAAGTTTTTGGTTAAATGGCTAGAAACGTTAGAGAATAGAGACGATCCCTAGGCGATTTCCATTAAGACTTTTTGTCCCTTTTCCTCCTAAAAGGAGAAGGGATATAGCGATCGTTCTAGGGTGCCTAAATTTGGTCACAAGATTTCGCGACCAAATCTTGGTCCAATCGAGACGATTTTGGTACCATTCGATTCGTCTCGACGAGCTCTTGCGTGGACGACCCTCTTTTTGGGGCTTTCTATTATAGTTTTTTGAGAAAATTCGCAAAAACCCATTTTTTACCATTCTGGAAAAAGTTTTGCAGAGTTATCTCAAAAAATAACATTATCGATTCTAGGGGGCTTTTAGTATGTTATAGGGACAACGATGGACTATGTGGGCTTGGACCAATTCAGTATCCTGGCTTCAGCCATTCTCGAGTTATAAAGGGTTGAAATTTCGGTTTCGAAAAACTTTGACTTCAAAAAATCGTAGCGCTGAATTCCTCCAGCAGAAGTTGCTGAAATCCAAAAAGCAAGCTTCGTCTATTCATTATCTTCGATCTAAGCCATCACGCGTCACGAAGCGCTGCCGATTTCGTGAGTTCTTACTCGCCAAAGCTCGACAATTTTTTTCAAAATTTCAAATTCTGGCATATTTGTTTTTGGTGTAGCGCGTTCAAAATTGGACCGAAACCGGCGTGCGATGGCTTAGATTGAAGCTATCGACGAGGGCTACGTAGAGGGCTACGAACTTTTCAAAACAATTAAACTTTTTTGTAGAAAAATGTAAAAAAATCGAAATTTTGATACAATTTCCGCAGTATTTTGCATGTTGTTCATTCAAAACTGGACCGAAACTGGCGTGTGATGGCTTCGATTGAAGCCCTCGATGAGGCGCACATGGAGGGCAACCAACGGTTCAAACCACTTAAACTTTTTTTTGTGCAAAAATTTAAAAAATCGAATTTTTGGTACAATTTCCACAGGATTTTGCATGTAGTGCGTTCAAAACTGGACCGAAACCAGCGTGTGATGGCTTCAATTGAAGCTCTCGATGAGGCGCACATGAAGGGCTATGAACATTTCGAATCACGTAAAGTTTTTTGTGCAAAAATTGAAAAAAATCGAAATGTTGGAAACATTTGGTCTTTTCTACAGTATGATCCATGGGCAAGGTCGATTTTTGATATGCAAATTTATACCGTAGTTATGGCGCATTTTCAAAGTTTGCAGCACAGATTAACACTACCAAACGAATTGCACATGGATGAATTACATATCAAAAGACTCGCCTCAACGTCACGAGTCATTTGCACATGCTCCCGCATAATTATGCAAACGAAAATTATGCAAATTATGCCAATTCACAATTTCGCAATTTCACCCACATGGGTGATGTTGCGTGGTCAGTTGACACCTTTCGGCAGCAGGTCACTGCCTAAAGCGGCAACGCTGAACTAGCTAGGCCAAGTGCCTCCCTTCGGGGAGTGGGTGAAAGCCCCAAGTGCTTTTTGAAAAAAATAGTGTAAGTGTGGTACATTGTATCTTGCCTAATTGGAAAATGGAAAATGAACTGCGCATTGATGAATTGCATATCAAATGACTCGGCTAGACGTCACGAGCACTGTATGTGTGGCAACGCACGCATGCAAGCACGCACGCACGCGCGCGCGCATTGGCACGCACGCACGATATATATATATATAAATATGTACATATATACGATATATATATATATACATATATATATACATATATATACATACCTACATATATATGGATATATATACATGCATGCACGCACGCACAGGCTTATGTCGAAAGGGGACAGCCACTCTGGGGGACGTGCTCCCGCATAATTATGCAAATGTATACTCTAAGTGTGTTACATTGTATCCTGCCCACCATGGTGAACGCCCATCTCGATTAACAGAGCAGCAGTGAATTTGGCGCCAGCAACTGTCAACGGGGTGAACGCCCATCACGATCAACAGAGCAGCAGTGAATTTGGCACTACCAACTGTCAACTGTCAACACGCACGCATGCACGCACACACGACGCACGTACACGCACGCACGCACGTACACGCACGCATGCACGTACACACACGCACGCACGCACGCACGCACGCACGCACACACGCTCGCACAGAGGAGCACAGAATTTGGCCCAATTTCTGTCAACGAGGTGAACGCCCATCACGATCAACAGAGCAGCAGTGAATTTGGCGCCACCAACTGTCAACGGGGTGAATGCCCATCACGATCAACAGAGCAGCAGTGAATATGGCGCCACCAACTGTCAACGGGGTGAACGCCCATCACGATCAACAGAGCAGCAGTGAATTTGGTGCCACCAACTGTCAACGGGGTGAATGCCCATCGCGATCAACAGAGCAGCAGTGAATTTGGTGCCACTGACTGTCAATGGTGTTAACGCCCATCACGCAGCTGCTTGCACAGCATGACCATGTCGACCATCATATGCTAAATCTGTTGCTTTATTCCTTAATGTACACATGGCGGCCGAAGGCCGCGCGCGCCTCTAGTAAGTCAAACGAGACCGAAGGAGGCCAGTGACGCGCAGTGGGGCGGCAGCTGCTCGAGAAGGCCAGTCAGCAACTCGGTCCCGCAGTCGAAGTCCGGTCCCGGTTCCCATCCCGATCTGGCAGCAGCATTCCGTAACAAACTCAGGCGCCGCGTGAAGACGTTGCTCGCGGCCCTGGTCGACACCAGCATCGCCGTCAACTCCTCAACGAACCGCCACTTCTGCTCCATCTCGGCAGACCGCACCCACTTCCCCCCCCCGCGCTAGGGCTTACCAGGGTGACAGTGGAACCTCTCACTCTCGTGCCCCTCTCGTCGACGTCGACGTTCGTCGACGTCTCTCGTTCCAGTACTGCTCCGGCTGCATTCCAGAACAAATTCATGCGCCGCGTGAAGGCGTTGCTGGCGGCGCGAGTCGACACCAGCGTCACCGTCAGCTCCTCAACGGAACGCCACTTCTGCTCCGTCTCGGCGGACCCCACCCCCCCCCCCCCCCCCCCCGGTGAAGGCATACCAGGTTGAATGTGGCAGTCGACCACGCGTGGTCGTTGAGGCAGAAGTGGATGGCGACCTCGCTGGGCTGCGTCCAGGCGGCGCCCGCCGGCAGGAGTCGGCGCCAGTGGCGGCAGACGAGCCGGCATTGGGCCAGCGAGCGCCAGTCCAGGTCGGCGAAGACCCCGTCGACGAGCAGCCGAGCGGGCAGCGGACGCGCCGTCGTCTTAGTCGTCATCATGATGGCTCGTCTTTCTGCACGCAACGTTTAACGAGACCAATGAGTGTTTGCGTACGCTCAAGCAAGTCGCTGCTATACGCATCTACTAATGGGAGCCAGCTGACTTTAGGATGCGTGGTCTCCGTGCGGTGCAGTAGGAGGAGGGTGTGGGAGGGGGTGGCGAACGGAACGCGCCTCGTGCACCCACTCGCCACTATCGTTCAGTCAATCTACGGTACCTATGACGCTGAAGGGGCGCGTTTCATGCAACACTCGAATCGTAGCGTCCATCAGTCAGCCGTCGGTCGCCTCCCGTTCGCTCCAGCAGTGGGTCACTATTTCGAGTGCGATTGATCTGATCATTCAAATTTTTGACCGTTTTAACGCCGACTTTGGCCGTTCTGTCGTCTGGCCGTTTTCGTCAATCTTTGGCCGTTGTGTCGCCCATTCCCAACAGTGAAGCGTCGCTTTTTACCCCTCCAGCTCTGCAAACGCAAGCTCTCCGACCGGTCTGCGACAGCGGGTGCGCCCTGTCACCCGTTTGTTTCGCCCCCGCCCCAAGCCACGCTTCAACCTGCTCCGAGGGCGTCGTGCCGTAAACACCTTTAATGCTGTGTGAATGGGCGACACAAGCTGAGCTGGAGCTGAAATTGAAAGCTGGAGGGGAAAAAGCGACGCTTCACTGTTGGAGACTGGCCGCGGGTGGCTGCTGGCGTCTGTTGGTGTGCAGTGTCGAGGAGGAAGAGTGGTGGAGGGATTACTTGCTTGAGTGCGCGTACGCTAACATTTGTTGGTCTTGTTGAACGTTTCGCGCAGAAAGACGAGCCGTCATGACGTCTGAGACGACGACGGCGCGTCCGCTGCCGCGTCCGCTGCCCGCTCGGCTGCTCGTCGACGCGGTCTTCGCCGAGCTCAACTGGCGCTCGCTGGCCCTCTGCCGGCTCGTATGCCGCCACTGGCGCCGACTCCTGCCGGCGGGCGCCGCCTGGACGCAGCCCAGCGAGGTCAGCCTCTACTTCTGCGTCGACGACGACGACGAGAGGGGCACGAGAGTGAGAGGTTCCACTGTCACCCTGGTAAGCCCTAGCGCAGGGGGGGGGGTGCGGTCTGCCGAGACGGAGCAGAATTGGCGGTCCGTTGAGGAGTTGACGGCGATGCTGGTGTCGACCCGCGCCGCGAGCAACGTCTTCAAGCGGCGCATGAGTTTGTTGCGGAATGCTGCTGCCAGATCGAGACTGGAACCGGGACCGGACTTTGACCGCGGCACCGAGTTTCTGACTGCCCTTCTCGACCGCCCCACTGCGAGTCGCTGGCCTCCTTCGGTCTCGTTTCAGTTGCATTAAGACAACTGTTGCAGTAAAACACATTCAAACAAGGTCGAACTGCTGTCGAAAAAAGCCTTAACGGAAATCGCATCGGTGGAACCCGATCAAAAATGTGTCTCCATGGTTGTTTTGCTCCTGCTGGGATAATCTAGTGGTTCGCTGGACGGACAGACTTTCACTTTTTTCGATCCATTTCAGACGATGTGAATACCGAATCGGCAGTGCCGATGTATGTTTTCTATTGCTCCGCCTCTATAGGTCTGGTATGGCGGATCTTCGACTCCAGCCCGTCACTCGCCGACCATCTGCTCACTGACTGGATCGAGCGCCTTCCCACATGGTGTGCCACTGCCGCTAAACTGTGTGGTGTATATGCACCTATAGGATCTCAAAATCAACCGATTACAGGTTATCGTTGAAAAGGCTCAAGCTGGACGTGTTCCCTGAAGCAGACACGTTGACGAGCAGCCCACAGCTGGAGCGTAGTCTCGTGTCCTTGCTGACGAGCGGCGTCGTCAGCACGTTCGTATACCCAGTCCTCACTACAAAAAAAGCCGACAACTACACCAAGAACACCATGCGGTCGCTGCGCATCATCGCCACGGCGCCTCAGCCCTGGACGGTGACGGAACTGCATCTTTTTTGTCAATTTGGATTGAATAGGCGGATGCTGTTGGGCGCGCTGCCGCAGCGGCTGGCCGAGCGTCTCCGGCGCCTCTCACTCGCCCTGGTCGACGACAGTCCCTCACAACGTCGGCTTCCCTGGCAGCATCTGCGGCTGACGCGTCTCGAGCGCCTGGCCGTCGGCTGCATTCGCGACAGCGGATCGCCGATCGACTTGCGATCGACGCCGATGGCGGCGATCGCGCGGTGCACGCCGGCGCTGACGCACTTGCTCGTGCGAGAGCACTTGGTCGTCCGCTCATACGCACGCAAGAATCCCGCGCAACCGCAGTTCGACTTTGGCGACTTGGCCGGCCTGCTGCCTGGGCTGCGTTTCTTCCAAGTGCCGGACAGTTTCTGCTGCTGCGACTTCGCTGACGTCTCGCGCCGAAGCTGGCCGTGGGACCGGCAGCCTATGCGCGTCGTCGGCCGCTGCGAGCGCATCGCCTACATGGCGCCTGTCGGCGTCAACGTCCGCGTCATCTCCGACACCGAAGGACGCGCCCTGGCCTCTCGCGACTTCTGGACCGACTGGACGCTGCCCGACCTACATAACAGCTCTTCGACCGCTTGACGGCCGCTGCTGTCGGTTTGCTCCAAGAAAAACGAGATGCTACAAGCACGCGGGCTAACGATTCCAGCAGCGACCCGATTCGGTGCACTTTTGCGCAGTGGCGTTGATTGGCGTGACCCGCACTCTCCCCGCATAGCGTAACCTTCTAATATGCACCACCCACCCTGGTGCATTTTAGAGTAACCTGCGTCCCCCTGGTGCGGCCCAAGTGCGCGCCCACACGAAGACACCCTGCTCGTAACAAAGGGTCGCTCCGTCCGTCGCTGTGGAAGAGGTAGAAGCACGCTGCGCATCCGTCATGTGGACCACATGTTGATTCTCACGCTTTGTTTGTTCACGAAACAGCGAACCATTTCGACGCCCTTGGCTTGGATTACACGTAAACGTACTACCATTTAGACGCTATTTTGGTGAATGATTTTTCCATTCTGGAATCTATCCCCCCCCACCTCCACCACCTTACGGGTGTTCACGGCACGACGTCCTCAGTTGTTGTTGGATTAGGGGCAACGCTATGAGGCCGTCAATGGCCCATGTAGCCTACCCATATCCATGACGCCTTCCTGTCTAGGGCCGCGCAATCAGCCAAAGACCTACGGAAGAACGCCATCTATAATCTAGGGCAGCGATGGCACGAGAAAATCCATAGAAAGGGAAGTCCTCGGTCTAGTGGGTCCATCAAGAATCGAACCCACGACCTCGCGCGCAAGAGGCCGATTCTTTTACCACTAGGCCATACGCTGCCCCGACGTCCGCAGAGTGGCTTGTATAAGGGCGGGGCGAGAAAATGGACGCCAGGAGGCTCGCTGTTGCAGACCGGTCGGCGGGGAGCTTGCATTGACCCAGCTTGAGGGCAGCGGAAGCGACGCTTCACTGTTGGAGACTGGCCCAGAGTAGCCGTTGTCCTTAGGAAAAGCTGTGGGGCACTGTTGGTGCGCGGCTTGACTAGGAAGAGTGTTGGAGGGTGTTGTGATTAGAACATTCCATGAATATAAGAACTGCGACTGGAAACTATTACTGGCCAAGAGTGATAGTTAAAGGTCGTATTGTGAACTGTCTGGAATTGAACTCGTTGTTTGATACTGGAAGAGAGAGGTCTCAAAAGTCGGCTCACGACACAACAGAGGGATACAAAACGCACGCGAGGGATGTAGCGGTCAAGTCCACACTATGAAGCCTCAACAAAGCAGCACTGTACAAAATGCATTTATTTAGCAATATAGTATGTAGTAGAAAGTTTTCAGAGTCTGGGGGGGGGGGCGGGGGTGGGGTGGGGTTTCGCACGAACCTGGTGGGAGGGTTGGGGGGGGGGGGGTGTGGGTAGGGTCAAAACCAGCAAGTGGTGGAGGGAACCCCCAGTTACAGGTACGGGGGGGGGGGGCTCGTGGTGGCACGAGGCGTGGCTCTTCTGTTCAACACCCCTCCCACACCCTCCCCTTCTGCAACCGCTCGGCCCACGCATCCTAGAGTCAGCGGGATCCATTAGGAGATGATGCCCATAGGTGCGTCCTGTGTGTGTGTCGACTCGCTTGAGCGTACGCAGACGCTCATTGGTGTCGCTAAACGTTGCGTTGCGTGCAGCCAGAAAGACGAGTCGTCATGATGACGACCAAGACGACGGCGCGTCCGCTGCCCGCTCGGCTGCTCGTCGACGCGGTCTTCGCCGACCTGGACTGGCGCTCGCTGGCCCTCTGTCGGCTCGTCTGCCGCCACTGGCGCCGACTCCTGCCGGCGGGCGCCGCCTGGACGAAGCCCTTCCACTTCCGCGTCGACGACGAGAGGAGCACCATTTCCACTGTGAACCTGGTATGCCTTAGCAGTGGCGTGGCCAGGATTTGGTTTTGGGAGGGCAAAAAAAAAATTTGAGTGAGCCCTGAACCTAATTTTCAGGTACCAAATTTGATAGAGCTGCAGGCAATTCTTGTGCTAATTCAAGCAATAAAACGCATAGAGCAATCAAAATGGATCATTTGCCCGAAAAAACAGCGCAGCAGGAAAATCTTTGCACATTCTGCAACAAAAATGCTCCTTAGAAGCCTCAATGTGTATCGTTTGATCGGAAAAGCATCGCCGCAGACAAACTTTTCTTTTTGTGGCTAATCGGGAAATGTCGTAACGGTACCCCCGTTCGCAAAAAGCTCCTCTCTGGAAATTTGGGAAGCGCAAGGCCCCCTGCCCCCCCCCCGGTTACGCCACTGTGCCTAAGGGGAAAGGGGGTGGTGGTGGAGGGAGCAGAAGCGGCACCCCGTTGAGGAGCTGACGGCGACGCTGGTGTCGACTCGCGCCGCCAGCAACGTCTTCACGCGGCGCATGAATTTGTTGTGGAATGGAGCCAGATCGGAACTGGAACCGGGACCGGACTTCGACCGCGGCACCGAGTTGCTGACTGCCCTTCTCGAGCAGCTGCCGCCCCACTGCGAGTCGCTGGCCTCCTTCGGTCTCGTTTCAGTTGTAAAGTAAAGCACATTCAAACAAGTTCGGACTGCTGTCGATGGTCGAAGTCTTGATGGAAATCGTATTGGTGGAACCAGATCAAAAATGTCTCTCCAACGTTGCGCAAAGAAGCGAATTGCACTGTCGAGATTAACCTAGTACGTCGTCGTCTCACCTTTTTCCATCGGTTTGAGACGACGTGAATACATAATCGCCAGTGCCGATTTATTTTTTGTATTGCTCCGCATCTAGGTCTGGTGTGGCGGATCTTCCCCAGTGGCCCGTCAGTCGTCGGCCGTTTGCTCAGCGACTGGATCGACCGCCTTCCGACGTGGTGTGCCACTGCCGCTGTAGTGTGTAGTGTATGCACTCTGCACCTAGGCTCTCGAAATCAACCGATTACAGGTTATCACTGAAAACGCTCAAGCTGGACGTGCGCCCTGAACCAAACACGTTGACGAGCAGCCCACAGCTGGAGGATTGTCTCGTGTCCTTGCTGACGACCGGGGTCGTCCGCACGCTCGTATACCCAATCCTCACAATACCTGTTGCCGACAACTACAGCGTGCGGTCACTGTGCACCATCGCCGCGGCGCCTCAGCCTTGGACGGTGACGGAACCGCATCTCTTCCGTCAATTTGGACCTAATGGGCCGACGGTGCTGGGCGCGCTGCCGCAGCGGCTGGCCGAGCGTCTCCGGCGCCTCTCACTCGCCGTGATCGACAACAGTCACTCGCCAAATCGGCTTCCCTGGCAACATCTGCGGCTGACGCGTCTCGAGCGCCTGGCCATCGGCTGCGTTCGCGACAGCCGGTCGCCGATCGGCTTGGGATCGACGCCGATGGCGTCGATCGCGCGGTGCGCGCCGGCGCTGACGCACTTGCTCGTGCGAAAGCACTTGGTCGTCAGCTCATACAGACGCGAGAATCCCGCGGCACGGCAGTTCGACTTTGGCGACTTGGCGGGCCTGCTGCCTGGGCTGCGTCACTTCCAAGTGCCGGACACTTTCTGCTGCTGCAGCTTCAGCGACGTCTTGCGCCGGTACTGGCCGTTGGACCGGCAGCCTCTGCGCGTCGTCGGCCGCTGTGCGCGCATCGCGTCCATGGCGGCGATCGGAGGCAACGTCCGCGTCGTCTCCGACGCCGAAGGACGCGCCCTGGCCTCTGCGCGCGACTTCTGGACCGACTGGACGCTGCCCGACCTACCAGCTCCTCAACGACCCGACGGCCGCTGCTGTCAGTTTCCTGCTCGCCAAACGACATGCGAAGACCACGCGAGCTAACGATTCCAGCTACCTGATTCAGTGCACTTTTACGCACTCTCGCGTTGATTGGCGTGTGACCATGCCTATAACCGGGTCAGAGCGAGTGGGGGGGGGGGTGGCTGGAGCAAAAAGTGGGGGGGGGGGTAGCTGACCATTTTTGAGTTATACTGGTGCTGCACTTCCATGCGTCTGTGTGGCGATTTTCGTGAAACGACAGCCTCGCAATAGACTTCCAGAGCAAAGCATCCAACGCGAATCAAGCGAACACCCTATGACGCCTATATATTCCTACAGCAGAAAAGAGCATAGGGAAAACAGTGTGCTTCAAGGATCGGGTTCATTTCCGTTTTCTACGTAGATTTCCACAGACAAAAACTGATGAAAGAAAAATCGAAACAAAACAGACAACAATTTTTTTGACATTTGCCTCATTTCCAGTTTCAATTTTCACTAGGCAACAGTATTGTATGGCTTCAAAAGTAAAATTTCACTTTACCTACCGTAACGCCTTCAATACTAGCCCACAGTCTGTTGCTTGCATCACCTAGAATGGCTCATCAAACAAGATACCCATGGGCTTGTATTGGAAATCGCCAGTACAGAGAAACAATAGAATAATTCATGGTTTCATGAGTCACACACACATGGTGGTCATAGCGCAACAGTAAGGTTCCACTCTCTCATCCCAACGGCTTGTATGAACCAGGTCCGCGATCCGTAAAGAAGCTGCGTAAAACCAAAACCTGAAATAAAAATGAATTCAAATCCTTCAAATTTAATACTAATCGTAAGCTATTTGCTGCTGCTAATTCCTTAACAGCAAAACAACGCCAGACGCATAGGTAAATCGATGTTCCCTAGTGATAACGCCTGGCGTATGATGATAGAAAATGACGAATTTATGCAGATTTATGCAAAATAAAGATAAAATGACATAGAATACCTGGAGAATTCCCACAGTGAGAATGACCGCCGCTTGGCCCACCGACCACCAGAGGACGCGCTCGTTCATGTCCTCCGCCCTCTTGCGGCCTCGCGCCTCCCTGCAGTGTGCGTGCAAGTGTGTGTGTGTGTGTGTGTATGTGTGTGTGTGTGTGTGCGTGTGTGTGTGTGCGCGCGCGTGTGTGTGCGTGCATGTGTGTGTGTGTGTGTGTGTGTGCGCGCGCGTGTGCGTGTGCGTGCATGTGTGTGTGTGTGTGTGCGTGTGTGTGCGTGCCTGCCTGCGTGGCTGCAGTGCACGTGTGTGTGTGTGTCCGTGCGTATGTCCGTGTGACGTGACCATATAGAAGCGCCCAACAAATAAGCGATGTCTAAAATGTGTTCTAGCTGGTTGGGGGGTGGGCGTAATCAATCCGCCCCCCCCAGAATTTCTCTAACCTTCCAGACTAGCACCCAGCAGACTGAACTAAGATTAAAAACAGCCTAGTTGGGGGCGGGGGACCAATTTTCAAATCCGGGCCATAAGGCCACCCTCCACACCCACCAGTGCCACCATGTGCCGTGACAGAGCTTTTGTCCGCCTTCAGTAAAATATACATGCACTATGCAACCGCACAGACTTCTTTTTTAAGCTTAGGCTTAGGCTTTCGCTTAGGCTTAGGCTTAGGCTTAGGCTTGTGTTGGTCGTGAGTTGCATCAACGCTCAAAATGGGAAATATGAGCAACGGCGGACCATCGACCCCTATCCCCATGTGCTACTCCCGGGCACACTGTGTACACTGAAAAGCTTACAAGCAGACCGGTTTACAGGTAGGCACGCACTCACGTACGCGCACGCACGCACCTCATTCTGTGGTGGGTCTGGTAGTCGTCCACAGCCTCCAGCTTCTTGTGGATATTCTCCGCCTTCGCCTCCAACTGAATACGGACAACGAAGGTGCCATACGATGATCGCACGTCAATTGTGGACTTAATGAGGAAATTCACAAAAGTCAGCCATGAAGCCCAATCGCGTACCCACGTTTTAGCAGCTAGCAGCATTAGACAGCCAAGTCACACACACAGACACAGACACAGACACACACACATACAAACGCGCACGCACGCACACACACACACACACACACACACACACACACACACACACACACACACACACACACACACACACACACACACACACACACACACACACACACACACACACACACACACACACACACACACACACACACACACACACACACACACACACACACACACACACACACACACACACACACACACACACACACACACACACACACACGCACACACACACACACACACACACCCACACACACACATCGGAACAACTAATCTCCTTGAGAAATAAGAAAAGAAAACATTCCCAAAATAATCACTCAACCTCAACCTTTGCTCACTCAACCTTTGCTAGCACTTCTTTATACATAAAAGAAAATTCGCACACTAACGAACAAATTAAATACTAAATAAATATGGAAAAACGCACCTGCGTCAGTGCCTTGTGGTGCTCTTCGGCTGAGGGTATGAGCGGCTTTTCGTGGCCCGCTTCCCAGTCCATGTAGACTATCTTGTGCGAGAAGGTGGAGAATTCATTTGAGAAGCACACCTTAAATTACATGAATCAATGAACTTTTGTCATGTCAACCAATCAATCAATCAATCAATGATTTTATTTATGCAAGCACATAGGTGGGCTCAGGGTGGGTCTGGGGGGGGGGGGTTCACCCTCCCCCTGGCTATAGCTGTCCCGCTGTTTTGCGGGAGAGAGGCCCCCCTGGCCATCACCATCAAAGATAACTCGTGGGAAACCCTCTCTCAGTGCTAAAAGAAATGGGTAAAGATGCGTGTTTCTGTTTGATTTTCAGTGTAGTGTGACCCAAAAATGCCTGAAAAGTGCTATTTAGACCTTATCATGAACCATTTTGGACCGAAAGTACCCATTTTGCACGTTATTATGGCGCAAAATCCTCCATTTCGACCTCCCTCCCCCCTTCCACAATTTTCAATCCCGGGCATTTTTCCGGGGCGGCTCTAGACACCCCTCGAAACCCCAAGAGACCCCCCTGGCTTTTGGGCCAATCTACACCTATGTGCAAGCACCGACACAGAACGGGGACCGCAAACCAACGCACCAGGAGGTACGAAGGGGCGATGCTTCACCACATAACACTAGCAGTATATCACTTGCAGCGTACACCTTTCACGTACGTACCAAACGTACCATACCTGTAACTGGGGGGCTTTGGGGGGCCACTAGTTTTCCAACACCCATCAAACTCCCCCCCCCCCCGACCCCCCCCCCCCCCCCACAAGAATTTTCCCAAAGAATTTTCGTCATGTCTAAAACGATAAAAGTGGGGTAACTGTTGGTGTTTTTCAGTGCTTTGCAGCGTTATATATTTGACTATAAAATAAAACAGCTAAATAACACTGTTTAGACACTATTTATACCGACTTTTGTCCAAAAAGTATAAGGATAAGTCAAAAAATGGTCAGCTACCCCCCACACTTTTTGCTCCGGAGACCCCCACCCAAAATCGGCCAGATACCCCCCCCCCACTCTTCCAGACCCGGTTACAGGTATGAAACGTACACCTCTGCCACCACCGACCCACCATCCATTACGCCGGCGCAAGAACTCACCTAATGAAATGATCATGATATTAATTAGGGTAAGATTCTTTTAGAGCTCCAAATTTACGGGCCGCACCTCATAGGCCCCCGTGACATCAGCGGTGAACTTGAAGGAGTCGTACTGCTTTCGCACGTCGTTGTACAGCTGCTGTTTGGTGGGAGAGGACACCCTCACGTCCACGTCGTACTTGCCGCCCGTCACCACCTGAGTGAAAACGAGTCATCAGAGCGAGTGATTGATTGGTCGCGCTGATGAGCACTTGATCGGTTCAGAGGTAATCCGTCAATCATTGTGTCAGCAGTGGTCAAATGGCAAGTGGTGACGATGGCTCGCAGCAGCTAGCACGCGCGCACATCTCGGTACGCATAATAGGCATGCACGCACGCACGCACCGGCTCGCACGCACGCACCGGCTCGCACGCACGCATCGGCACGCACGCACCGGCACGCACGCACCGGCACGCACGCACGCACCGACTCGCACGCACGCACCGGCTCGCACGCACGCACTGGCTCGCACGCACGCACCGGCACGCACCGGCACGCACGCACGCACCGGCTCGCACGCACGCACCCGCACGCACGCACGCACGCACCGGCACGCACGCACGCACCGACTCGCACGCACGCACGCACCGACACCGACACGCACGCACCGGCACGCACGCACCGACACGCACGCACACACGCACCGGCACGCTCGCACCGACACGCATGCACACACGTATGCACGAACGCGCGCACGCACCGGCACGCACTCACGCACGCACTGGCACGCACGCACGCACGCACCGGCTCGCACGCACGCACCGGCTCGCAAGTCGCACGCATGCCCCGGCACGCACGCACGCACCGGCACGCACGCACGCACCGACTCGCACGCACGCACCGGCACTCACGCACGCACGCTCACGCACGCACGCACGCACGCACGCACGCATGCATGCACTGACACGACACGCACTCAATCAAGATCTGTGGCGTAGTCCGCAAGGCGTTGGATTCCTGACCGCGAGGTCGGGGGTTCGATTCCTTGCAGGGCAAGACCACGGCTACCCCCTTGGGCAACGGGTTTATTAAACCACAGCTCCGGTTTCTGGCTGTACCGCGGCTTCGGCCAGAAATCAGTGCCAGGTGGGGGCCCACCTTGCCTCGCGGCAGAACAACGCCCACTGTTATGTATACGGTGCCGCCCTGTGATCTGGTGATCCAGTTTAACGCCATTGTGCTGTGTAAGTGTCGTGCTTGTCGTCAATACAAAGTTTAAAAAAAAAAGTAAAAAAAGATAATTTGTGTCAGCTCAAAAATCATAAAAACTGAAACTGTCAAAGAAGAAGAAACCATAAAGTAGTCGACTAAGAACTATAGTTTTTCAATATTTTAGTCCCTGTGTCATATAGAACTAAAGTGAATACCTGAAATTCAACTGTCGATTCCGTTCCCTTAACGATTTCTTCAAAGAAGCACTGATTCGCGTTGTCGGGCAATTCAAACGTCAATTCAATGGCAAAAGTTGCAATATTCCACAATATCAGCAGCAGAAAAACTCGAAATATTTGCGTTTTTGCACTCATTTTGCCAATTCTTTAGAGGAATTAAAGGGAAAACCGATCTGGAAGGGGAAGGGGACGAGTCTGGAAGGGGACAAAGTAATTATTTGGGTGCGTTATAATCTACGCCTTTTTATTGTCTCTCTGGTCGCCTCTCAAAAGTTATTAGTGCTTTTCGTTCTCTCTGTTGTCGCCTCCCGAAAGTTATTAGTTCTAAACTATCAAAGACAAAAACTATAGAATATTAGAATTCCATGCGAATTGAGGTGGCAGAAGTCTGTGGTCCGCGACGGCTTGTGTGACAGGAAATTCGGACACGGATTTATCAGACAAATGACAACAGCGGCCAGCCTAACAAACGAATAAATAATCGCTTCACAGCCACTTCGCGCAACCTACATTTTAAAGCCTACAAATACACACCAAAGGCGCGAGCCAGTTTCTCGCGGTGGCTCAGCGACAACTTGCCCTTAGTGTTAGAGTCGTCGAGCAACTTGTTGTGGAAATACGGGTAGCGAGACACGACGCAGCTATATCTACAGTGGATGACCATGTCTCGCATGGCCGTCGAGTAGCGCTGCTCGTTCTGCTGCCGATACGCGTACCGCTCCCGGTGGACCAGCACGAGGTCTTCGGGCGCCGCTGTCGACTTCGGCAACGGCAGCTGAACGGAGCAGCAAAACGGTGTTTCGCGATGCACGCTCACTGCAAAGTTCTAGCGGGGAAACCTTGCACGAGACGCACTGCTTGTGCTGGTGGCCTTCGCGCCGCCACTCGTCCAGTAGTCGAAGGCAGAAGTGCTCTTCGTTGTGGAACGGCTCGCAGAAGACCAGCGGCTGCTCGACCTTAAGCTTCTGCAGCTGCTGCTGCGTGGGCGCCGTCAACGAGCCCGGCTTCGGCGGTCCAACTTCCTGGACATGAGCAGCGTGACGCGGCTTGCACAGGTGCAGCCCTCTAGCTCACCAGATTGGCCAGCACGGGCGCCATGGTGCTCTGGGTGACCTGCAGCGTGGTGGCGTTGTTCTTTCCGCCGTGCCGACGCTTGCAGCTGCCCTTCTCGCCGGCTCCTTGCTGCGTGGCGGCGCGGAAGTGCTGGCGACCGCCGTCCACGTCCCAGCGCTCAATAGCCGACATCAAGTAGGTGTCGAGGCGGCCGTTCGCCTCGGCGACAGCCACGGCGTGGGCACACAGATACTTGTGGCTGGGCAGGTGCCAGCAGGGGGCGCACTTCAGGCCGAACGCCTCCTCCTCCTCCTCCACGCGCACTTTCACCCGATTCTCTCCGTCCAGCACGTGCCACAGTGATGGCATGTCCGGGTGTTGGCAGATGCGCGTGCAGTCGGAAAGGCTGTCCTGCACAAACTGCGACGCCGCTTCGATCACCTCTGCCAACACTTGCTGCGTCACCATGCCTTAAAACAAGCATAAGCGTACCTAACCAGACATCGTTTGCAACATAAACACACACGCACGCACGCACGCACACAACAAATATATAAATTTTAACTGACCGGGAGGCAACATTTCCCTCATTTTTCTCGCCGACAGCGACAGCGCGGAGGGCACCTGCAGATCCACAGGCTGGAAGATGCAGGACAACCGAGAGCGACGCTCTTCCGCCTCCATACGGCTCCAAGTGGCAGCTGGCACCTACAAAAAACCGCTTGTTCTCAGGGATATGTAACTGTGGGGGGTTAGTCTTCCCCCTCCCTCATGTGCACCTTCAAGTGGGCGAAATCCTCCTTGAGTTCGAAGTCGCCGACGTCGAGGACGGAGCTCTGCAGTTCGGAGGTCTTTCTGCAGCAGAAGCGGCGCAGCGTCTGCAGCAGAGTCGGCACCGACTGCGACGCCCCGCCCGTGTCGCGCTTCAGCTGCCAGTTCATGGCCTCCGACAAATTGTTTGTCACCTTGGAAGGCAGAGAATCGCCGAAGCCGTACTGCGACCGTACACCGGCTGCTCAAAATAGCGTCACATCAACGCATGCAACCGAGTTTCATAGACCCAACCGAGGTAGCACTCGATGATGACGTCGGCCTTGTGGATGGCGAAGTACTCGCTAAAGAGCGCGCTACCGGCAGCCTTCGATCCTCTCGCCTGCCGTTCGTCCCACTGCCCAGACAGCACCTGTAAGCCCGTGGGTTGTGGGGGGGGGGGGACTGGAGGGAAGGGAAACAAGATGAAGACACAAGAATTCGGTCCTGACCTCCAGCGCGCAGAGGAAAGTCGGCCGGTCGTCGAGGTCCACCATCCCGCCCTCCCGATGTCGGCCGCCATCCTTCTCAAACTCCGTTCCAAATATTTCCTCCATGGTCGTCTAAACGCGCACAAACGTCAGGCTGGTAAAGGAGCAAGCGCCATTTTGTAAATGGACCTTGCAGTCGTCCTCCATGAATCCCAGCTCGAGCGCCTTCTTCTTGCAGTTCTCCTTCATGTGGAGAACGCAGGGCAGGTGCTGCGTTCTGGCGGCGTCGAAGAGCGAGCTGCCTCTGAGGCCGTTGAGCATGGCCTTGTCCGAGTCGGAGACGAACGCCCACACGTAGTCCTCGTCGCTCAGTCCGCTCTCCTTCTTGAGTCGCTCGGCGAGGTACGTGTAGGCGGTCGCGTCCTGCGTCGACGTCAGCACGAACGCCACCGGAAGCGCCGCTTCTCTCTCTGAATTGAGCTTAGCTGAACCTACTCGCAGTTGCAACACATTTGCATGTCCACAAAGTCCATACTCGTCGTGCTGTTGATAACCATTGGGTGCCGGGTCCAGCAGCCAATGAGGCCGAGGTCTGGCCCGACAACCTTGTAGGTCAGGTCGATGTAAAGCGGCCTCTTGTCCCTCTTGGCGTTCACCTGGTTCATGCTGTTGCCGCCAACCACACAGATGCGCTTGAAGCTGCTCAGCATGTTCTCGTCCGCTGAACAGCACACCACTATGTGTGTCATGCTCCAATCCAGGGATACACGTGGGGTGGGGTGAGTGGGTGGGGAAGGGGATTGGCCCATTAAAATTACGCCGTAACACGCATAGGGAGGGGTGCGGATCGTGTACGTTATTGACCGAAAATCACTGGCAAACAACCGAGGAAGACGAGCAGACAGCATTCTCCCTTCTGGTTCTTGTCGGGTTGTGCGTGCCGCACAAAGTCGCCAACGGAGATCGCCTCAAGCAGCTTGTTGAAGTCGACCGCCGATCTACGGCCAGCCGGGTCTGTTCGGTGTCGATGCGCATCATCCATCCTACTTGAGGCGTCCTGTGCCTTAAAGTACAGTGAGGTCAGTTCGGGGTTTCATGTGTTTGAGAATTTGGTGTCGAGTTGGTGTACCTGACGGCGATTTCTCGGCAAGAATATTGGACTGTGCGCGTTGAGAATGCCGCCAGCAGCGACCGTCGTTTCGTGGACGTTGAGCCTGGGGGGCATCTGCTGGCAGCGCTTCTTGATGTCCTCCAGCACGCTCGGTCTCGTGTGAAAGAAGGGCTTGTCCCTTTTCCGACTGGAGCCGTGCGCGCTGGGCTGCAGACCGCTCAGAGGAGTCGACCCCTCGTAGCTGCAGCACAAGACATTCGTTCGTACACTCATTTGCAGAAATATGTCGACAAGCTCAGAGCGTCAGGCATGCATTTCGCGGTACACAGGGTATACTTGTTACATATGGAGCCACCAGCCTCTCTCTAACTGGATCATTCACCGGCCTCCTTAGAGTTGCCCTCAAACCAAAAACAACCCGCCCATTACCCCCCCCCCTCCCCCCTTGGAGAAGTCCAACTACAGACAAACAATACATTTTCCAACGCTCCCAGTCCGCCTCAACCTTCCTCAGCCTCAACCAGAATTCCATGCACGGTGAAGTAAAGCTCAGAATAACCGGTAAGAGATCAGAGCCAGCAGTTGTTGAGCGCCGACGCCATCGTCACTGTTCTCGAGCACAAACACCCTCTTGTGGAACGCGTTCTTGTCACTGCTGTCCGGATGCCTGTACTTGTACGTTGTCAGCTTGTACTGCCACTCGCGTTCCGCATACTTTAGGTCGAAGCTGACCAAGTCTGAAGCAAACTCATTTGAAAGAGATTGAAATTTGAAATCACTGCTGTCTGTATGTGAAATTTATACGTTTTACGGTTCTTTATATTCGTATCACATTTCACAAATTACCAGCGGTGAAGTGACGGCAGGATCGGCATCCTCTGCCCCATTTTCCGTACGAGTCTACAAACAGATCTTTGGTGGTTTTGATCGCCGTGCAGTCGACGACGAAGCTGGCTTGCTGCATGCCCTCAGGCATTAGGTGGGGCACGTCCTTCAGCGCTGCATCGACAACGTCCTGTCGCGCCTTGCGCACCAACAAATCGGCCGCTTCATCTGACGACTCAACAAACTCGTCGAGCGCGCCAGAATTGTTCTCCGCCATTTTTTTAAGTTTGCGCTAGGTTTATAACTGTAATGACTTTTGGGGGGCGAAAAGGACTGGGGCATACACGATAGCGTACCCAAATAATTACGAAAAGTTATGTCCCCTTCCAGACTCGTCCCCTTCCCCTTCCAGATCGGTTTTCCCGAATTAAACGATTAAGGGAAACCTAAGTTCATTGTACCATTGTACAATTGTACCATTGTACAGAGAGAAGCACACCATAATATTTTAAATGCGTTGACCCTCGATGCTCAACTGCTAAATACTAAAACAACGCGTCACACGCCACATTTCTTTTTACAATTTCTTTTAGGCTTAGGCTTAGGTACGCACGCGCGCGCGTACGGTCACACGAACGCACAGATGCACACACGTGCACAGCTGCAGGCAGGCAGGCAGGCACGCGCGCGCGCGCGCTGCCACGTAGACTCACGCGCGCTCGCACACGCACGCTCGCGCGCACAACGACACACACACACAATCAAATGCACGCACGCGACGCACAGGCACGCACCGCGCAGGCGCGCAAGACACGCAAGCATGCGTTGACTATCGATGCTCAACTGTTAAGTACTAAAACAACAAAACTCACACGCAATAGGCTTAGGCAAATAGGCTCAGGCTTGGGCTCAGGCTTTAGGTTTAGGTTCGTGCGAGCATGCCTGTGTGCCCGCGTGTGCGTGTGTGCGCACACACGCCCATACACACAGTGCTGTCTGTGCGGCGCCAAGTTGCCCGCCAAGACAACGGACTGCTGAGATTGCCATCTGCAACAGCAACGCCTGTGTGACAGGTGCTGCGCTGCTTAGAGTGTGCCAAGAGAGAAGTGGAGCACTAGCAGTGTCTTTTAGGTTAGCGTTCAGACGCAAACGTTGACACGTGAAACGCGTCGACCAGCAACTCTCCAGCATGCGCTTTCTGCAGGCCGTTCGACTCTCAGGCGTGGCTGCCTGCGGCCCAGCAGCGGCGGTTTTTCTCGGCCACCAGGCAGCACCGGCGGTTGTCTGTCACCGCCGTCCGTTCTCAGTCCTCCGACGCGACCCCACCCAATGCATTTCCACATCCTCCCGTCAATTCATGTGCCTGCGTGCCTGCGCGCGTGCGTGCGTGCCTGCACGCACGTGCGCTACCCGTATTTCTCCACAAACGCGCGCGTGCGTGCGTGCCTGCACGCACGTGCGCCACCCGTATTTCTCCACAAACTTTGTGAATTCCGATTCCGTGACTGGCAAGCTATTGTTGTCCCACCGCGAACAGTTTGTGCGTCACTTTGGAATTTACTTTTGAACTGGTTGCAATACGTAGATCTGCCTCGTTCGAAAGAATCTCACGCTAAAGCTACCCGCAGGATGTTGGGGTCGCGTCGCTTGCCCGCTGTGTAAAACTTGGTTAGCACCGTTTGCTGTAGTGCTAGTCGCATTTGAAAGTTGAGGCTGCGTCGGTGTGTGAGGTGCACTGTGAGCGTGTTGAAGCGTTGAAATGTAAACTGATTTTGTTGAATATTTGGTAAGGTCTCGTCACACGGACAACAACATCGAGACTTGATACATAATGGCCCACCCTGTACAACTACATGGGAATTGAGATAAAAAAATAGAAATGTAACTTAATTCATTGAAAGATTACATAAAATCAGACTGTTGTAAAAAGAAATGTGGTGTGAGGTGCGTGTTTTAGTATTTAGCAGTTGAGCATCGAGAGTCAACGCATGTAAAATATTATGGTGTGCTTATCTCCGTACAAGGGTACAATTGTACAATGGTACAATGAACTTAGGTTTCCCACGATTAACTGTTCAACTAACGCTTAATACCCAAATTGACACGACGTACAAGTTACTGTATGCTTATTAGAAATATTCGTAGGGAGACGCGCGTGTTTGAAACATCGTACGATAAAGAATATGTTCGCTACAGTGTTGCATGTGTGTGAGATACGGTATCATCAGAAACAACACAATTTTGCACGTGTGTGAGATACGGTATCTTCAGAAACAACACAATTTCACCTTCTTTTATATCGAACGGCACGCTGTGGAACAAGACCAGTGCTGTTTTTTGCATCAATTCAAAGCGTCACCCGCGAGCAAAAACCACTGTTTCAAAACCAGAATAGCGCAGGAATCACAAAAAATATCGATTTCTCAATATCCTAGCAAAGTCTTGGAATTACATCCGACCAGTATCCAGTTTTGCGCTGTCTTGCTTGTTTTCTTCAGAAATACAGTCACAAGAAAATCGAGTTCTCACAGTATCCTAAAACAATCCTGGAACTTGATCCGGCATTTGGAATCAGATCTGGCACAGTCGCTGCTTGTATTCATCGGTGACGGAAAAGATGTCCCCGTGACCGGGGACGATATATTCCGCGGCCGGTGTGTCTTCGTCGTCGCCATCGCCGCAAATCAAATACTGCCTGTTAAGGGCGGTCGCAGTTGCTTTTTTTTTTTGTAAATAGACTTTGGCAGAACTCCATAATCATAGGCTTCTATGCAACTCTAAGTGAATACATTGAATAAGATAAGAATGCGTACATTACATAAGTTAAGGATATCAGTGCAAACTTGGGAGATTTTTTTGTGATATTGCTCTGGCCAACTCATTCTACAGGCTACGGATGACAGTGATTTCTGTTTTTTATTTAACCGCAATTCGCACCTGCTATCGAGCTGCTGATCCTTGAGGAGATTTATGGCGTCTGAGTCTCCCACCTCGCCCACCAGCGAAGCTCGTCTGTCGTCGTCCTACAACCAGTGCAAATTAGTGCGTGCGAGCGTGCGTGCGTGCCGGTGCGTGCGTGCGTGCGTGCGTGCGTGCCGGTGCGTGCGTGCGTGCGTGCGTGCCGGTGCGTGCGTGCGTGCGTGCGTGCGTGCCGCTGCGTGCGTGCGTGCCGGTGCGTGCGTGCGTGCGTGCGTGCCGGTGCGCGCGTGCCGGTGCGTGCGTGCGTGCGTGCCGGTGCGTGCGTGCGTGCGTGCGTGCGTGCAGGTGTGTGCGTGCGTGCGCGCGCAGTTCCCTCACCCCTTCCACCATCGCGTTCTTATCAACAAACAGGTCTCCAACTAGAGCCACAGTCGCTTTTTCGCCAACACCCTTTGACTCTCGATTAACGACGTTTTTCACCACCAAAGACGTCGCCATAGCGCTGCCCCACCTGGAAAAACCCTGGGTTAGAATTGGCCGCGTCAAAACAAAGTTTAAAATGTTTAAAAGTATATTCTCAAACCTGGAGGGTGTAGCCACCATAACGACGTTGTCGGTTAGAGGCACCGCCCGCGGTCCGTCTTGCAAATTCGGCCGCGCAGCGAGCTTGTCGAAGTCCAGACTGAATACACAGTGTTTGATTCAAACGAACCTTACATTTGCCTAGCGATGTAATGCAGTAATGCAGCGGACCAGTACCCGTGCGAGCGTCCGTTTGTCCGTCCGTCCGTGCGTGCGTGCGTGCGTCCGTCCGTGCGTCCGTCCGTGCGTCCGTCCGTCCGTGCGTCCGTCCGTCCGTCCGTTCGTCCGTCCGTCCGCCGGTCGGTCCGTCCGTTCGTCCGTGCGTCCGTCCGTGCGTGCGTGCGTGCGTCCGTCCGTCTGTCCGTCCGTCCCTTTGCCAAAACGCACGTGTCGTCGTGGTACTCTCCCATTCCGAAGACCGCATTGCCGAACATGTGGTTGTTGCCGATGTGATCGGGATGGATCTGGCTGTTGACGACGTTCGTTACGTCCTCGGGCGTCAGACCTAACTTTTTGAGGCTCTTGCAGATGGGCGTCGCCTGCGTGCCCGGCAATCCGGTGTCGTGGACGATCAGACGGCGAGTGCCCGCCGAGTCGACGTCGACGATCTGGAGGGGTACGGTAGCGAAATTTTCATGTTCTCTTTGGGGCAGCTGAGAAGAGCAAGGGGCCAGTGAAAGAAATTGAAAAATCACCCATACCGCCCACACTAGCGCTAGCGTAAGAAAAGTCTCCTCCAGTAGCCCCGGCTAGACAATAGGGCCCGGCTAGACAATAGGGCCCGGCTAGACAATAGTGCCCCGGCTAGACAAAGTTTGACACAATTGCATCCCTGTGGTACTATTAGAGAAATTACGGTACTACACCCTACAGACCATTCCAAACAGTTCCTTACAGACCGCAACGCACCAGCGCCACAGTTCCCGCGACGTTGAACAGCTTGGAGTTCTTGAACGTCGGATACATGAAGCCCTTGTCGAGCACGAAAACCGCCTGCAATTTTAATCGATTTTAAAATTTAGGTTTTTATAATCGAAAAGGCAATCGCCAAACCGTTTCGCCAGGCTTCAAGTCCGGGAGTTTCCCACCAGCCGTCTCGTCAGACCCCACGGCAACTGCGAACGCAAGCAGCGCAGTCGTCATGACGTAGAGTCGCATTTTCTGTCTGCATTGAAGAATAATAATTTAAATTCCACCTGCTACACTTTTAATTAAATTCTTTGTGACCTTTAAAAATCTACGTTCTTGTCTTCTTGTCGGAGCAACTACGTATACGTCGATTAGGTATGCTCTCTTGCCCTATGCTGGTATACGTTGCGCGAACTGTGTTGTTAATCTATAGTGATGCCTTCACGCAGCATTGGCCATTGACATCCGTGCAAAATCGTTTGTTGTAGCATCCGTTACCCAAATCCAATCCTCCGCCCACGCCCCACCCCGAGAAAAAAGTACGCATAGTAAACAAGACGCGATAGTACTGTAATACAGTGAAAAGTTCAGTCGTACACTGCACAACACAAGGCCATATCTAAAGCAAACACTTTGATTTGGTCATTAGAAAGCCGATTAGTGTGCTAGAGAATACTTTTAGGTACTCCAGTCTCACCACAGTATCGATGTCGCCGCTAGCCGCTGAGCGCGTTGCTTTCCGCAGAGGACGGATGGTTGATCGCCTGCGCGTCTCTCGGTTGGCGCATTTGTCTACCCGCGCAATGTGAAGAACCGCTTTCATGCTCCATTGTTGACTCATTAGCAGGTGCCGTTTCAATGGTGCGCTTCTAAACAGTTCGAAGTGGGCACCGCGACGGGTGGAGCACTTCCGGATTTTAAGTCGAGACAGTTCCAAAGCACCCGTCTTTTGTGCGAACTCGACATATATTTTGTTGTCTTTGCCTTCACTTTTCGAATACTGTGGTTGTGGAAAAGTTGGCGTGCGCGTGCGGTGTAGCGGCCGGTAGCACACTGGATCGGACGTCGGTTCACTGGACGTTGGTTCAGAACCGTGCGCGCAAGAGGCGGGTTCCTTCCTGGGCCATACGCTGCCCTGTTGTCTGCTCTTTAGTTAGGGCGCTATTTTCGGACTCGGTCAGAAAAGTCAAAAGTCGTCAGAGAGTTTTGCGTCGTACACAATAAGGAATGATGCGGTTTCCTTTCAAGGATGGTTTTTGATGCAAACCTGAAAATTATCGATCAAAAGAGACTTCTGATGCGTGTTTTCGCGTATGTGTGCGTCACCGTACTTTATCCTTCACCCGTATTTTATCCACACCACAAACGCGCATTTTACCGAGAACTCAAAATTTTTTGCTAATGAATTTCGAGCTCGAAATCACAATACCCATCTTAAAAGTTCTTAACTTCAATTTTGGCAGTAGTCGTCAGGGTGGACGGCGGTCGCGACGCAGTGCATCTTTGACCTTCGTGCAAGGAACCAACAGCAACGTGGCAATTTTTCAAATACCGTTTCTATATCCCAATGGGGTATAAATCCGGCGTGTACTGTAGGTAATTTAAAAATTTTCTTTTCGAGCGAAGCGATTTTCCAAAGACATACCTGTATTGAGTAGAAGGGGTGAGGGGTGGAGGGGCGGGGCTAATACGGTAAATGGCCTTCAAATGGGTGGCGGAGGTAGTGTAGTGGCCCAACAGGAGGGGTGGGGCGGGGGTCTAGAAGGAAAAAGAAATGTGCGCCAAAATATCGCGTGAATATTGGCCATGTTGGTCAAATTACCGCAAATGCCTCAAAGAGCTGTTTTGAAGCCACAAAACCAAACACCAAAAAGTACCTGGGGGGGGGGTGATTTTCGCCTGAGGGAGCGGTCTGCCTATTTGCAGGCATGCCTCATAGAGTTGGGATGATGGATCGAGCTTTTTAGCAGAAAAGCCAGTAAAGTTTCAATCAAGACTTCATGGCAGCAGGCAGCAGGGCACACTGGTAAAAGCGGAAACGCTCAACCAGCTGGGCCAGGTGCCTCCCTTCGGGGAGTGGGTGAAAGCCCCAACCGCTTTTTGAAATTGTGTTGAAATACACTGCAGGTAGTGAGTATGATGATTGTATCGCATGCTCTCATCAAACAATACCACCCAAATTTCTTTTTTCACATTTCCATTGCTCACGCGTTGCCATCTTACCGATCACCAATCTTACTCGACTGACTCGGCTGGTTCGGTCGTCTGTCTCGCTTGCGTCACGTTCAAAAAACCGCAATACCGTACTCGCGTCGCAACTTAGTATTACTCTTCGGGGGAGACAGACGGCTCCTAGTCCGTCTTGGGCTTTGTAGCGTCCGCGGGCTTCTTCGCGTCGGCGGGTTTCTTCTCAGGGCCGCATTCCTTGTCCTCGCACGCGCACTTCTTAATGCGCGGCGTCACGTAGAAGCCGTAGCCGTAGCCGGGCACGATAAATTCGGCTTTCTCGGTGCAGATGAGCGCCTTCACCGACTCCTTGGTGTTGCCCGCCTCCAGAGGTTTCTGAATTGAGTCTGTCACGTAACTCACGTTGCACACCCTCCTCGCAAGCAAGGAATTTTACCGTCGTTGCGAGTCACACCAACAGAACGTTTCAAATCAACTGTTAGAGTAGTAATTTTTCGGCACAACAAAAAAAATTCCACCAACCGCGAAGATTTTTTCGTCATCGATCAGCAGGCCGACGATCGCAACCTACATTTTATAGGCATCGAATAAAAGACGGGCGTGCGTGCGCGCGCGCGTGCGTGCGTGCGCGCGTGCTTGCGTGCGTGCGCGCGTGCGTGCGTGCGTTCCTGCCAGTCTCACCTTGACCTTTACGCCCTCCTTCCTCTTGCCCGCCTTCATCTCCTCCTTGGTCCAGGGCAGCACGGACACCTCGGGGTCGACGTGGCTGACGACCACGGAGGCGCTGTAGGGCGCGCTGTCGCTCGGCGTCGCGATCACCTGCGGTCGAAACTCTTTCTTCTCTCAAGGGCGACACGTGTAGGTACAGTAATTGATCAAATAGTACTATTGAGAGGAGCCTATTTTAATTTGATTCGAAGACTAACGCAATACTCGCAGCTAAAATTGGCAGCACTTTTGGAGAGGGGCAGCGCTACTGGAGGTAATCCGGCCTGGGCAGTGCACCTTGATGTTGTCGTCAATGTCAACTGACTTCTCGGCGAACGCCTTCTTGGTTTTCGGGTCCGTGACGAGTGCCGACGTGGCCACGTTCTCGAAGCTCTTGTCGACGCTGCGAAGAGAAGGCGGCGTGCACGCGCGCGCACGCTCGCTCGCACGCACGCACGCACGCACGCACGCACGCACGCACGCACGCACGCACGCACGCACGCACGCACGCACGCACGCACGCACGCACGCACGCACGCACGCACGCACGCACGCACGCACGCACGCACGCACGCACGCACGCACGCACGCACGCACGCACGCACGCACGCACGCACGCACCGGCACGCACGAGCGCACGCACTCTCCGACGTACAGATTGTGACTCACGTGTGTCCGTCGATGGTGACGGCCGCGCCCGACATGATGGTGGCGCCGGTGAACATGTTCACGTTGCCGGCCAGGTCCATCCGGTCGAAGGTCACGACCACCTGCTCGACCATGTGCGGCAGGAGGCTGTTGATGCTGAGCGCCTTGCAGAGACTACCCTTCTGCGCGGGCATGCCCGTGTTCACCACCACCGTCTTCTTGTGGCCCGCCATGGGCGAGTCGGCTGCGGCCGCGCTGACTACCTGAGACAGGGCAGTTGGTTGGATTGAGAGCGACTTTAGGAGGCAGTCAATCGCCCATATCGAGCACCCTCGTCATTTCTAGGACACATTGGCCTCTTGAGGCACATTAGCCATGAGGGCCGCCGACAAGGACGTTTGAAATAGCATCAGCGACAATCTGAATCTAGGGTAGCGACAGCGCTGGCAAGTCCATTGATACGGAGAGCCTCTAGAAGACAACACCGAACGGTGCGCGTAAGAGGCAGGCCATCGCTGCCCAGGGGGTTGGGGAAAATGTCAAAATGTAAATCATGACTCCCAACGTACCAATGTGCTGGTTCCGTGCGACTTGACCGTGCCCGAGTCCTTGGTGATGGGCCGCTCGCCGCCCTCGAGCAGCACGCGGACTACCTGTGGCGCGAGAAAATCGGTGGTACAAGCATACGGTACGCGCGGATTTGAAAATGGCCGCTACCGTACCGCGGTGCCAGGCTCGACCATGATCTGCTTCTTCTCCATCATGTAGGCCTGGTGCACGAAACTCGTGTACGCGTCGCCACCCATGTCGTCGTGATGACCATCTAGCGTATTTTGAGCGCATACGGTAGTGGTCTGCTACCGTAACCAACCATGCACCAAACATGCGGGACACGTGGAGTGTTTGTGGTATGGAGCGGAAGGGGTGTCACATTCAAACGCAGTTCCTGTTGCTGATTGCTTGGTCAAAGGCTTTTTTTAAGAAATTGTGCCCCGGGTGTTATGTTGTATGTAGCTCAATTTGAGTTTTTTATTCGTATCCTTTTAACCGCAATCCTCCGATAACTTCAAAAGTGAAGTACTCCGCACCTCGCTATGCTAAGAGAGGTGGGGGGGGGGGGTCCGCTGGTCCTGTACCTTAGCTGCCACAAAAGCCGATCCATTCAAAAACAAAAGCGCAATTAGCAATTAGGTAATTAATTACCCATCTTCTTTTCTGCCACGGCAAAGCCGGCCGCGGCTGCGAGAAGCAACGCTGAGGCGAATCGCATTTTCTTCGCTTGTTTTCGACTCTGACCGGTTACGGTAGCGTAGGCTTCGGACTCTCTTCGAAAGCTCAACAACGAATACCCTTCTAAACGCTCGCGAGAGAATTACTGATGCGGCCGAGGCAGCCGGACCCGAGCTATAGGTATAGCCGAGCTTTCACCAATCCGACAATAGCGGGGCGGCTGTGTCGACGGATCTTGGTCGCCCATTCAGTTGGGTATAGGCGAGTCGAGATTTCTTGAATGGACGGGGGAAGCCGCGCCACCTACAAATTTGCATGCAATACGTGTGCAGGGGACGGTAGCGAGAGCGTATCGAAGACTAACGGTAGCGCACTGAGGTGATTGTTATCGTCGGGTAGAGCAGAACTCGCTAGACGGATGCTCCTTGCGGATGTGGTACGGGCTTGCGGATTTCGAAACGATACATATAGTTGTGCTCGGATTCAATTCAATAGCGCACCATAGAATGCAGACGCAGACTGGAATGCATGGCGCTACCGGCAGGCGAAATACAGTCTCGATCGTAAAGCGGGCGAAGCTAGGTTGGCGGAAGTGTTGATTCACCACTGGAACTGAGCAACGCACATTCTACGAATGAGCGGATTGAGGCGCTCGCTACCCGGCCCGGCTGTACGGTGGCTAAAACGAGTAGGCCTCCACCGTCGACAGAGCTAGAGTTGTTAAGGTTTTTTTTCAACCGGTTTTATTTTAAAAAAGTTCGGTCTTTTTTTAAAAAAAAACCTGGCTCTCGGTCTTTTTTCTGTGAAAAAAAACCTCTTTTTTTATTGTTTTGGTTAGTTTTCGCTACTTTTGGGGATTATATGCCAATGTTTGCTTGTAGCTTGATGCCCATTGCACAAATATTAGTGATGCCTATGTATTTGCAGTCATACTTCGATACTTTGATAGCGCAGTAGCCACCCAGAAGTGAACTGAAAGTCGACAAAGTGATCAAGTGTCTTCACTGCAGCTGGCGATCGGCCAAAGCTATGCGCTACATGTGCATGTGAGATCTTGACAGGCACAAGTTCCGCTGTAAATAATGAGCTGAACTGCTACGTCGTTGAATGCTGAACATGGTCCACATCGTACATGGTGTACATGTACATGTTGCACTCTGGTTTATGCTCCTCAAAGCTTGTTTTGAAAGCTTAGGAGCATTAAATCATGCAAGAGTGCTCCTGCTGTGCCTACTTATACGTCCTACACACGTTAGAATACCCTCTACTTGGTCCAGATTACGTTCTGAGGTGATTTTGAAAAAGTTCAAAATAAAACGTACTTTTTTAAAATAAATCGGTTTTATTTTAAAATAAAACCACCCGAGTTTTCCATTTGGTTTTTTTTACAAC